>PVKU01000824.1:0-241365 GCA_004027475.1 Anoura caudifer | reverse complement strand
CTGCGGGTCAGCTGCGGGTCAGCTGTGGCCTTCGGCCTGTTTTCGTGCAGCCTGTGCGCCAAGAGTGGTTTTCACATTTCTTAATGGTTCAAAGAATCAAAGGAAGCATAATATTGAGCAACGTATGAAAATTACATTAAATCCAAATTTCAATGTCCATAAATAAAGTTGTACTGAAACCCAGCCACACTCCATTTATCGTATTTTTCAGACTATAAGATGCATCCCCCAATTTAGGGGGGAATAGGGGTGCGTCTTATAGTCTGAATGTAGCTTATCTGGCTAGGAAATGTAGTTTACATTTACATTGGTGAAATATTATGTCATTTATGTTATTAAATATTTTACCACATTTTTTGCTCCAAAATTTTTCCCGTTTTCCTCCTCTAAAACCTAGGTGTGTCTTATGGTCCTAAAAATACGTACATATTGCAAATGGCTGCTGTCATGCTACAATGACAGAGCTAAGTAGTTGCAGCACAGACCCTATGATCTGAAAAGCTAAAAATGTTTACTCTCTGGCCCTTTACAGAAAAGGTTTGCCAAGCCATGCTTTTGACCTAACTTCCAGTGACAAGAGATATAGAGTTTAGAGGATAAAGTAAATGACACCATGAGGGAACCTTCAGATTCATCTATAATGTGGAGCATTCTAAAAGAAAACTGGCCAGGTCACTTTAAAAAGCTATTGTCCTGGCTGGTGTAGCTCAGTGGATTGAGCACGGACTGTGAACCAAAGGTCGCAGGTTCGATTCCCAGTCAGGGCATATGCCTGGGTTGCAGGCCAGGTCCCCCATGGGGGCCACATGAGAGGCAACTACACATTGATCTTTCTCTCTCTTTCTCCCTCCCTTCCACCCTCTCTAAAAATAAATGAATAAAATCTCTAAAAAAAGCTGTTGTCATTTAACAAGTAAAAGGCAGAATGAGGGGGACTCTGCTATGTTAAAAGAAAACAGGGACATCACTGACAAATGTGATGTGTAAACCCTGGTTAGATAATTTTGGGGGGGAACCCAGCTATCATTGTGCATATTAGTCAGTGTGTTTTTCTCTCTCTCTTCTAGACTTTCAACTCCTCTGGGCAGGGGTTTTGTTACTCAATCTACCTAGCACCTTGCAAGTGCCTAGCACATAATAGGTGCTTAATAGGTGCTGGTTGAAAACAGGAATGAAAGAAGGAATAAACTTTGCTTGGAGGAGAGGGTTGACTTCCCAGAAGAGGTTCTGATGATTAAATAGGAGATTGCCCACAGGTGAGACCTCTGGTAGAGAGTCCCCCTCCCCCTCCCTTTCCCCTTTGGAGGCTGGGGGGTGGATGGCCAGGGATGACTCTCATCTGAGGTCTCAGGCAGCAGAACTCTGACCAGCAGGTGGAGACCCAGGCAGGCAGAATTTCAGCTCAGAAACAGGAAGAACTGCAATCATTAGCAGCAGAATGGTTGGTCTCAGGAAGTGCCAGGGTGAGCAAGCGGGGGGCCACAAGGACTGACCTCAGTATGGGCAGGAAGTGGGCGTCCATGGTGATGCGCATCACAAGTCCCACCCCAGGTCTTTGCCCAGAGGTTCCCCAACCTGGTGGCTTTTTTTCCCCCCACGCTCAGCCTTTCAGGCTAGTATTTTCTCTGAATCTTGAGTAGTTCTTGTCTACCACCAAGGGGTCTCCATCAGGCTTTGCCTGTTATGGGCAGACAAGACTTCAGGGAAGCAGGGCCTCTGATGGATATGTGACATTGAGCAGGTGTCTGCCTATCCATGGGCCTCTCTTTCCTGATCTGTATAAGGACAGGGTAATACAAGATGCCCTATGAGGCCTGTTCAATCTCCAGATGTCTTGCTTGGAGTCCAGTTCTCTTGTCCTCTGTTGGATTTGGGAATCCTGGAGGACAGGGTTGGTACAAGGTTGGTCCCTGCAAGGACCCCTAAAAACAGACCTGGTTATCTCCCCAAAGCACAGGAACCGGGGGTGGGAGGTAGAGGTGGAAGAGGATTGTAGGAACACTTTGACATTTTTCCTTTGTCAAAAGCAGCGTGTTTTCAATTTAGGCCTCAGAAGTTACTAGCTGTGTTATCTTAGGCAAGTGACTTAATAACTCTAGGCTTCAGTTTCCACATCAGTGAAACCAGAAGAGTAATATTTGTCCTCCAGGATGGGGAGTAAAGGAAATGTTGGCTTTGAAAGTACCTTGCACATAGTAGGTGTACAAAAAGTTGTCAGGAGTCAGGGAGAGGGATCTGATCAGGAGTTTAGATTTTAGAATCTTTCCTACCACTTCTCCATACGCTAGTCCTTCCGCCCTCATAAGCTGATAGATGCAGGGAGAAATCATAAAATATGTCTACATCTAAAGCAAAGCCGGTACATAGTAAGCACTTAATAAATATTTGTCCAGTGGAAGATTCACTCTCTAACCACTCTCTCCTTTGAGACGAAGAAAACTGATAAGGGGCAAGATAAGGGCTATTATTCTCTGTTTCAAAAGGTGAGGACTGAAATTCAGAGAGGGAAAGTGATTTGCCTAAAATAACACAGTAGAGCTGGGCTTGAAACTTAGTTCCCTTTTGCTTGCAGAACCCATAATTAAGATGCCCTACTATGAAGCTACCTTGTGGTCAGGGACTTACACTCACCCTCACCTAACAGTGACCCGGTGAGTGGCACCTGGAAAGCAAAAAACAGGGCAGGGTGCCTCCACCCGAACAATTCTCTGAGGCCTAGGTCTGCATCCTGATGATCCGGAGGCCCTGATAGGTCACTGTGTTGCTTGGACAGAGACAGCTCGCCATTGGCCTGGCTGCCCTTTCATCCTCAGACCTGTGGTGCAACAGGACAGGGTCTAAGAGCAGGACAGTGGGGAAACCAGCTGCATGCTGGGGCTGGCTGGCTAACTGAGCCTGTGGGACTGTCTCTGGGTGGCTGGCCCAGTTGGGGGGCTCATGACAACTCACCCTGGCAGTCAGGGGTATGCCATCCCTCAGGACTTGGGTGCCCTCAACATTTAGGTACACCTACCATGTTTCTGGTTAGTGGGGATCCAATCCTGGGGACAGGGAGGTGTCTAGTGGGGGACTCTGCTAGGCTGGGAGTACCATGAGAAAGCCAGTGGGGTCATCTCACAGCCTCCTCCCACCAGGGGTGTTGATGCTCCACTGCACTGATGTCCAGGAGCTGCCTGAAGCCCAGGGGCACTTGGGAACCCATGGGAGCCAGGTTGAGTACCACTACAGTAGGTTCTGGGCAGGCCCAGGAGTCCATCTTTCCATCCACTCAGTTTGGAGCATTGCAGGAGTGCTGGAAGACCAGTGTGGGGCTAGAGGATTTTCGCTGGGGGTGGAGATCTATCACGGGAGTGAGGGTGGGAGTATTAAAGTGGGGTGCAGAGTATTATGGGTGTGGGCATATTTCAAGGGGCCTGGAGTGGTAAAGCTGGAACACACACTTGAAAGCTGAGCTGGAGTTTAACAGTGGGGTGGAGTTTCACAGCAGGGGCTGGAATACCCAGAGATGGCTGGAGTAGTATACAGCGCAGGCTACAGAATTCACTGAAGGCCTGGTTATTTCAGAAGGGAGGCTGGGATATTATGGAAGTCTTCTGAGGGAGGCTGGATTATTTCAGCGGGAATGGGATTACTTCTGGGGCGGTGGCTAGAGTCTTTTACAGGGGGGATGAACTATTTCAGAGATGAGTGAGAATGGTGGTGGGATGGCGTGGACCTCGAGGCTGCCCAGAGAGCCCCCCTTTAGCCCTAAGTCTGCAGGCCAAGGATTCCGGGGTTCCTGCCTTCTCCTGCAGATGGTGGGTGGAAGAGCATGTGGCAACTCTGGGTGGCCTCAGGCCCCCAGGGGACAGCTCCTGTTTGCACCACCATGCATAGCTTTAGCTATCTATGGGGCTGTCACTTCAGCAAGTACCAGCTGAACTATGCCAGCTTCCCCAGCTCCTGTCCACATGACGTGTTCCACCTTCCAACATGTGAGGACCCCAGCAGCTCACCCTACATAGGACAGAGCCCCAGACACCCTCCCTGCCAGAACACCGACGCTTCTGCCTCCGGTGTCCACACCCCACCTACATACCCTGAGCAATGGAGTGGCACAATGCTGTGGTTTCTCACTCAGTGTCAGGCCGGGGCCAGTGTCTCCCCTCTCAGACTGAACTGAGTCTCCATCAGACTGGAGACTATCCCCTCACGTCCCTCCCCCAGAAGACAGGATCCCTGGGAACGGAGAGACCCTGGGTAGGGACAGCAGTCCCCCAGACCTTGTCAATATGGGCAGAGGGAACACAAATATTGTCTCTGAGACAGCTAGGTCCGTCTAGCCTGGCATGTGCCCAGGCCTGGAGGCCCTGCCAGAGGAGGGAAAGAAGGAAAGGAGGAGGGAAAATGCTTTTTCTTAAAGATTTTATTTATTTAATTTTAGAGAGGGGGGAAGAAAGAGAGGGAGAGAAACATCGATGTGTGAGAGAAACATCAGTTGCCTCTTGCACACCCCCAACTGGGGAACTGGTCCGCATCCCAGGCATGTGCCTTGACTGGGATTCGAACTGGTGAACTTTTGCATTTTGGGATGATGGCCAGCCCACTGAGCCACACCAGTCAGGGCAGGAACATCCTTTCCTGAACACTTACTGTGTGCCAGGCCCTATTCTAGACATTCTACATTTATTATGTCCCTGTGAAACAGAGTCTTGCTTCCTGTTACTAGGATAGGGAAAAACAGGCCAGAGGGCTCCAGACTTTCCCGTATTCACACAGCAGGTGAGTGAGTGAACAAGCTGGGGCTGGGCCCAGGGTCTACCTGACCTGATGAACATCACCTTCCCTGCATAACCCTGACATGGGCCACTGGGCCACTCTGACTACCTGTCTACGGTCTGGGTGACCTTGGACAAATACTAAGTCTCAGTCTCTTCATCTGTAAAATGGGTATAGTAGTAAAATTGGTGTTCCATGATGAGCACAGATGATGTGTGTGAAGTGCCTGTGGTACTGTATTACTGTACATGGTAAATGTTAGGTAATACCAACATTTAGAACATATAGAAGAGGCATAGTGTGGCCCCCAGGATGAAGGAAGAGACAAAGCTCTACCCTCTGGATCCCCTTAGCATCAACCAGGCAAAGTGAGAGAAATCACCTCGCTTATAACTCCACCAGGGCCAGGGGAAGGGAATGAGCACTAAGGAATGGAGTACAAGCTAGAGAATGGAGCAGGTTAATTCTGAAAGTTTCTCCAGGTCAATCTCATTGCCCCTATTTTATAGATAGGGAAACTGAGGCCCAGGGAGCCTGAGTTACTTGTCCAAGAATGTAGTGATTCAGTTACTGAGCAAGGCCAAGGTCCTGTATTGTCTATCCCGTCCCCCCTGGCCCAGGGTGAGAGCAGATGTGATATTCCAGGGGTCCCTTGTACCCCCCACCCTCAGATGTGCCTGCACTTAAGACCTCAGCCCAAGGCGCAGCACCCCATCTGGTGAACCCCATGGTAGACTTCCTGGGGCCTGGCAACAACTGGGTCTTCAGTTTCCCCAAGCACTATAGCTGCTGGCATGAGAGGAGCTACAGCAGCAAGGAGGACCTTCCAGCTTCCAGCTCCAGGCCCCCATTGCTGCAGATGAAATGCCTCTACAATCTCAGGTGGGCCAGGACTGGCACTCCTCCTGTGCAGGGCTCAGCACCTTGAATTTGCCATCTGTCCTCTTCCTGCATCCTCACAACCACCCTGCCCCCTCGTGTGATGATCCCCACTTTTTGGGGAAGGGAACTGGGGTTCAGAGTGGGGAGGGCTTTTCCCAGGTCACACTGGAAGGACCTGGAAGAGGCGAGATTAGAAGGCAGGGCCTGCTGGCTCAAGCCCAAGTTCTTATTCCTGCCCCACCTTCTTTTTAGGCATCTGTCCCCATCCTAAATCCTGCCTTCTCCCTGGCAGGACCAGAGAGGGTGTGCCTTCCCCAAAGCCACCCAGCAGGGCATCAGGCAAGTGGCATCCCAGCTCCACCGTGTCCCCAAGTGCCTTGTTGCTTGGATTTAACTTTATAAACATCTGTTTTTATATCTGTTTTTCCCACTGCACCCTTGGGAGCCTGGCCCAGAGCTGGCATCTCTGTGTTGATCAGGTTGAAACATGTTTATTGAGTATTTACAATGAGCCAAGTATGCTAAGGGCTTTTTATACAGCTAGCTCATTTAATCTTCACAATGGCCATATAAGTAGGGTACTATTGGCCCATTTGACAGACAGGGAAAGAGAGATTAGAGAGTGTAAGAGTGCATAATAGGTGCTGGCACCTGGTAGTCACATGGTAGGTGCTCCTGACTTTCACTCTGAAAGGCTGAGCGAATGGATGGATGAATTAAGAAGGGAGAGGTGGGAACGAGGTGGTCAAGGTCCTCATCCAGGTTCATTAACTACCACAATACTTCCCACCACATTTTGTGCCTGGGCCCCAACAACCTAATGGACCACAATCCTACAGGGTCTGCTGAGATCCTCTGAGCTCAATAAAGGAGAAATCCTTCCTTGCAAGCAGGTGGCCAGCATGGCCCTATCTGAGAGCCTGGACTGGAGACTCCACGGTGAGGGCCCACCCCCAAGTCCCTGACAACCAGCACAAGCTGACAGAAAGAATTGGCCAGCCACTCTCAGCAGCCCTTCGGAACTAAGAGAAAACGCATTTATTATTGTAGCAAGAATAATTTCAGTTAGACTGAAGAAGGGACTTACTGGCAGAGAGGGGGAACAAGCTTGTAATTCCTTACCGGAGTCTCAGGAAATGACACAGAGGTCCCTGTGGGTGATTCCACAAGCTGAGCTCTGGGAAAGCAGGGAGCCAGATCCCACAGTTCCCACAGTTCCTGCACAGGGGAACCATTGTCTAATGGAGGGGACATGTCACACCCAGGTCAGCAGTTGAATATAAAGGCCACTTGGAGAGGAGAGAGAAGAACTGGGTAAGAACAGGGGTCCTGAGAGAAGGCACCCATATGGTCACGAGAGGTGGGGGTGGGCCAAGGAGAGAGTGAAGCTGTCCAAGGCAAGGGAAGGAAGGGGAAAGGAGCCCTCTCTTGTGTGCCAGGCACCAGTCTAAGCAGCTTGCATATAATGTCTCATTTCATCCACTCCTTCACCAGATATTTACTGAATGTGCCAGGTCCTGTGCTAAGCATAAGCACTGTGGATACAGCTGTGAACAAAGCAGGCACAATCCCTCCCCTCTTGGAACTCAGAAGTGGGAGGAGACGACACATAGGTCAAGGGGATACATGCTTTGAAGAAAAGTAAAGCAGGAGAAGGGATAGGGCTTGTGGTAATTGAGCTCGCTCCTTCCTTCCTTCCTTCCTTCCTTCCTTCCTTCCTTCCTTCCTTCCTTCCTTCCTTCCTTCCCCTCCCTCCCTCCCTCCCTCCCTTCTCTCTCTCTCTCTCTCTCTCTCTCTCTCTCTCTCTCTCTCTCTCTCTCTCTCGTTCATTTATTATTTTTAGGCGAGAGATGGCATCTCTGCAGCTGTGACTTTGAGCAGAGACCTGCATGAAGTGAGGGAACAGCTGGTGCAAAGGCCCTGAGGTGGGCATATGCCTGGCAGCCTGGAGGAGCAGCAAGGCCGCCTGTGAGGCTAGAGGAGAGTGAATGAGGGGAGAGGAACAGAGCTGTGGAGAGGGATGCTCACCGCCTGGTGGGTGTTTGTCAGCCACAGTAAGGACACTTGATTTTGTTAAAAATATGATGGGAAACCACTGGAGGGTTTTGAACAGGACAGTAATACGATTTGTGTTGTAAAATAATTTTTAATTTAATTTTTAAATAGATAGTGCATTTATATGGTTCAGAAAGAAAAACATATAAAAAGCCTTCTCCTTATCCCTTCCCTTCTGCCAACCACATGCATTAGATTCTTTTCTTATTTTTATTTTTTAAATTTATGAATTGATTTTAAAGAGAGGGGGAAGGGAAGGAGAGAGAGAGAGACAGATATATAGAGAGAAACATCGATTTATTTGTTGGTCCACTTATTTATAACACATTCATTGGTTGCCTCTTGTACGTGCCCTGCCTGGAGATCGAACCCTCAGCCTTGGAGTATTGGGATAACACTCTGACTGAGCCACCTGGCCAGGGCCACATGTGTTAGTTTCATGGTTGTTCTTCCAAGATTTCTTTACGCAAACACAAGCATATGCTTAGTTAACATTTATATAGCACTTACTATGTGTCAGGCATTCTTCTAAATTATTGAAATATAAGGATTAACTCATTTAATCCTTATAACCTCAACCCTATGAGGTGAGTACTATCATCCCTATTTTATGGGTGAGGAACTAGGGCACAGAGAGGCTAAATAACTTGCCCAAGATTGCAGTTTCTAAGTAGCGGTATTAGAGTCCTAGGGGTGCCATACCCACAACCTGGGTGGTTTCAAACAAAAATTTACTCTCACACAGTTCTAGAGAAGTCCAAAACTGGGGTCTGGTCAGGGTTTGTTGCTTGAAGAGGCTTTTGGGAGAATCTGTTCCATGCCTGTCTCCTAGATTCAGGTGGTTGCCAGCAATCCTTGGCATTCTTTGGTTTGTAGATGCACCTCTCCAATCTCTGCCTCTGTCTTCATTTGGCATTCTCTACTATGTGTCTGTTTCTGTGACCAAATTTTTCTTTTTTTATAAGGACACCGCTCGTACTGGATTTAGGGCCCACCTAATCAGGTATGATCTCATATAAACTTGATTATATCTCTAAAGACCCTATTTCCAGCTAAGGTCACATCCGCAGGTTCCAGGTAGACATGAATTTTGATGGGACACTATACCACTCAGTATAGTACCAGAATGTGCATTTGAACTCAGGCAATCTGGCTTCTGAGTTTGTGCTCTGAATCACTGGTTATGGTACCATCAGTAAGAATATGAATATATTATTAATATATACACAATCCCCCCTTTTCCTACAAAAGGTGAAATTATATATGCTGCTCTGCATGTTGCTTATTTTTTAGAAGGTTTTATTTATTTATTTTCAGAGAGAGGGGAAGGGAAGGAGAAAAAGAGGGAGAGAAACATCAATGTTTGGTTGCCTCCCACATGCCCCCCACCAGGACCCATCCGGCAACCCAGGCACGTACCCCAACCAGGAACCAAACCGGTGACCCCCTAGTTCGAAGTCCCCTGCTCAATCCACTGAGCCACACCAGACAGGGCTGCATGTTGCTTTTTAAATTTAATATCCCTTACAGGACTTTTCCAATCAGGAAACACAGATCTCCCCCATTCTTTTTCATAGTTGTATAGTATTCCATTTACTGGCCAAACTGTGCTTGACCTAACCTAACCCCTTGCTAATGGACAGTTGAGTTCTTTCCAGTCTTTCTATTGCAAACAGTGCTTCAGAGAACAACTTTGTACATACCTCATTCCACACTTGTGCAAGAATATATGAGGTATAAAATCCCAGAAGTAGGATATCTGGGTGCTTTTATAATTTTGATAGCTTTTGCCAAAATGCCCTTTTTCGGGACCTATGTCAATTTATATTTGCATGGGTGAGGGTACTCTGTGAGGACATTTGTGAGAATACTGGTTTTTTACAGAAATGCCCACAGAGTAGAAGCGCTTAAACTTTGAAGTATTAAACTTTCGGATTTTTTGCCAGACTGGTAAGAATTGATATCCCAGAGTGGTTTTCCTGATTTTCATTTCTTTTGAGTGACTTTAAGCTCCTTTTCATGTGCTTAGAAGACATTTGTACTTACTTTTCTAGAGACTCTCGATTCATATACTGTGCCAGTTTCTATTAAATTGTCAGTACTTTTCATGAATTTCCAGGTCTTTTTTTCTTTTTAGATTTTATTTATTCATTTCCAAAGAGAGGGGGAGGGAGGGAGAAAGAAGGAGAGAAACATTAATGTGTGGTTGCCTCTTGTACACCTCCTACTGGGGGCCTGGCCTGCAACCCAAGCATGCGCCCTGACTGGGAATCGAACCTGTGATTCTTTGGTTCACAGGCGAGTGCTCAATCCACTGAGCCACACCAGCCAGAGCAAATTTCCAGAGCAAATTATTCTTTTTAATAATTTCTTTATAGATGAAGCAATGTATCTGTGATCTGAGTTGCCAATGTTTCCCTCTAGTTTGTCATTTGTCTTTTGACTAGATTTATAGTGTTTTCCATAGCAAAAGTTTTTGATTTTTATACAGTTAGTTGACTTTATCAATCTTTTCAAATGAATTTTTGGCTTTTGGGTCATGATTAGACATTTCCTACTATGAGATTATAGACCATCCCATGTTTTTTTCTAGTGCTTTTCTGGCTTTATTTTTATTTTTATTTTTTAACATTTCAGTCTTTGATTCCTTTTGGATCTTATCCTGGTACTCAATGGGAAGACAGGTCTATTTTTTTTCTCCCAGTTGGCTGCCTTGTTGTCCTAACACTGTTTTATTAGAGAGTCTATTCTCCACTTTGAGATGCCACCTTTATCAAATCTTTCAAATACAAAATCTGTACAATTGAGTCTATTTCTGGAATTCTATTCTAGTCCATCAGTCTGTTTGTCTCTTTCTGCACCCAAATCAAGTTGTTTTAATTATTACGGCTTTAAATATGATTGTTATATAGTAGTAAGGTGATTAGTGTTACCTTTTCTTTTTTTTATTTCCTTGTATTTCTCTCTCTCTCTCTCTCTCTCTCTCTCTCTCTCTCTCTCTCTCTCTCTGTTTTCCTGAGGGGTGGGGAACCTTAGGAGATCTCATGGGATTTCTACTACTGCAGGGGAACAGACAAGTAATTATATGTCACTTGTTAGTGCCAAGAAGAAAATAATAAAGCAGATAAAAGGACAGAAGGCAAGAAGGGAGTAGGATTTAGATGTGCAGCTGGGAAGGGCCCTGGACAAGGCAGAGATGCCTGAGCGAAGGGAGGGAGGCTACATGGATACCTGGAGGAAGACATTCCCAGCAGCACCAAAGGCAAATGCAAAGGCCTGAGGCAGGAGCATGCTTGGCATGTTGAAAAACAGCAAGGCAGCCAGTGCAGCTGGAATGGCGTGTTCAGAGGGGAGAGTGGGAGGCGATGAGGTAGATCATGCAGGCCTTGCAGGTCACAGCAAGGACACTGGCTTTTCCTTTGAGACGGGGAGCCATGGGAGGGGATTGAGCAGAAGAGTGACATGTTCTGACCTCGGTTTTAACAAGATGGCTCAGGCTGCAGTACGCAGAGCAGGCTGCACCGTACCAGTGAGGGCAGCAGCAGGGAAGGCCACAGGATTGGGGATGGATGAATAAATTGTAACTTGGTTTCTTTGTCTGTGTCCCTGCAAAACTGTGAGTTTTGCAAGGACAGGCACTGAGCTTATTTGGTGATATATGCACAGAGTAGGCATGGATAAACATTTGTGGGAGGAAAAGGGAGGGAGAACAGACAGGAAGAGGCAGGAGAGGCAGAGTCCCCTGGGGAAAAGCTCTGCAAAGGCCACAGATAGTAGGGGGAACAGACATGTTGAGAACACAGCACAGAGGGAGGTGGAGAGGGGCAGAAGCTGGGGAAACTGAGCCCCCCAACTCAATGCCCACCCTACCCAGGATCTGTGACCCCATCAAAGACTAGGCTATGTGAGTTCATGCTGGGGTCCTGCCACCACAGGGACCCTGGAGGGGGCCTCTTTTCTCCAAGGTGAGAGGTTTCAAGGGTAAGTTGGCAAGGGAGAATGAGCCACTTTTCTGAATTCTGGCACACCGAGGCCCTGGGAAGGGATAATATGCCCCCTTCACAGATGATAAATTGAAGCCCTAAGAAGGGAAGGAACCTAGCCAAGGTCATACAACAAATAAGTGGCCAAGCTGTCTCAGGAGCTTGGTGTTTATAAGACAGCTCCTTGGCCATGACCTAATTTTGGTTTGGGTCCCTCTGCACTTTTGGGGAGTGACCAAGTGCAGAAGAAAGAGATGTCTCCTGGTATTTAGCCAGCCCTTAGCTGTTGCCCAGGTATAGCTGCCAAGGCCCTAGGAGGGGTAGAATCCAGATGTGGGAAGCAAGAGCCATGGGTCCCCTCAGGACCTCATGATGCTTTGGGCAGAATGGGCTCTGAACAGGGCAGGTAGACAAGCGGCACCAAGCTGAGAGGCAGAGGAAAGAGGTTGGGTTTTGAAGTTGGGCCTTGCTTTGCCACTATCCCACTGTGTGATCTCAGGTAAAGGCATCTATCCAGAAACCTTAGTTTGTGCATTTGTAAATGGGAACAGCACCTCCCACCTTAGAGGGCTAGCAGGGAAGTTGAACGAGGCAGTAGGAATCCAGTACTTCCTTTCTGGCCTCCCCCAATTCAAATTAGGTTGCTGGTGTCCCTGTCCCCAGCAGAGGTGATCAGCTGCTCTTAGGTGAAGAACATGAGCTATGATGGTGTCTCAAGTCCCAGGCCTACAGTGGATCCAGGCTGTGGGGGATCTGGTCCGTGCTGCCACCTATGGACCCTATCAGGGCCAGATGAGTCTGGCATGAGCCCTCTGGAGCGGTGGGTGAAGCCTGGCTCTGCACTAAGACCTCAAAGTATTCACTCACTCTGTGCCTCAGTTCCAGGGAATCTCCTGAGCATTGGTTGAGTGTGGGCAGGAATTGGAAGCCTTCTAAAGGGCAGATGGAATAGTTTCCTTCCTAAGTAGTGAGCTCCCTGCCTCTGAGGTGTGTAAGCAGAGACTGGCAAGCACTGGGCAAGGATTCACTCACTTACTCATTCAATAAGATATTGAGAACCTACTTTGGGCCAGCCCCTGTGCCTACCACTGGGGGATCCATTGACAAAGCATCCTTGCTGTCCCATAATTTACATTCTAATAGGGGTGAGAGATGTTAAATTGTGGCTACAAGGTGTATACTTGTTATGGGAAAGGTTTGTCAAGGAACCCCTTCCCCCCACCGCTGCAAGGAAGTGATTTCTAAGCGGAGTTTGAAGGACAAGTGTGAGTTAAGTAGGGAAGAGAGGAGTATTCAGGTCTGAGAGAACAACAGGTACAGGGCCCAGTGGCAAAAAAAGAGCCCTGCATTTCTAAGTAGTTGAAAGGTCAGCGTGGCTGGAGGATAGGAAGCAAGAAGGGTGGTGGTTGAACTGGTTGGGCAAGGAGTCCCAAGTCCTCACCTGAACAGGGACCCATCTTAAGGGTCAGGATCAACTCTGTCCCCTGATGGTCAAAGGTGGGGAGCTAGTCAGGTGAAAGAGGATGGGGCAGGGAGGGAACTGTCTGTGCAAACACCTGGAGGAGGGGAATGTGAGCTGGAAGCAGCTCAGTTGGGCTAGAGCCTGACTGGGAGAGAGGGGAGGGGGCTTGGCTGACCTGAGAGCCTGTGAGGCTTGCTGAGCAGCCTGAAGGCCGTAGGGAGACACAGAGGGATTTTAATCAGGAGAGTGACCCACCCTTGGTAGGAATATTAAGGAAGGTGGTCTGAGACACCCTTTAAAATAAGTCCCTACAGACCCTAGGACTGCGCAGACCTCTGGGGAGCGCAGCCATTTCAGGCACGACCTCATCAGAGCCATCTCAGGGAGAACGAAGAAGTTCATTTGTCAGAGGAACCTCAGAGAAGGGACACCAGGGGGTGGGGTTTGGTCTCAGCTCATCGCTGACTCAGTAACTCAAGAAGTCTTAGCAGGCAGGACCTTGGGAGTTGAAAGGACAATTCTGTCATACTTGGGCGGGGGAAGTGAAGTCAAGTGAAATTGCTCCAGGCCACGCAGCAAATCAGTGGCGGGGTCAGGTCAGAAAGAAACTAGTATTTACCGAGCACCTACTATGTGCCAGTCCAGTGCTGGTCACTGTATACACCGCATCATTTAGTACAGGGCAGACTGAGGTCCAGAAGGCATGACTCTTGTTGAGGGTCACACAGAGCTAGGACTAGAAACCATATCTACACATTCCTTATCCCGAAACTCTTTTGGGTCTGAGTCCGGGGGTGTGGGGAAGAGGCAGAGCGTGTCCAGCAGGGTGAGGGAGTGGGTAGGGCTGTGTTTCGGGGACTTTCCTCACCGAGGTCAGAAGCCCGAAATAGCTGCGCTCCAGTGAGCACCGCAGGCTTAGTTACACTGTCTTTGCCCCACCCGCCGCGGGGATCCGTCCAGCAGCAGAGAGCGTCCCATCTCCCAGCAGAACCGGGCGAGCCTCGCAACAAGCGCCTATTCTCACCCCGCAGGGTACATGAACGTGCTCCCGGGAGCCTCCAACGCTCTGAAGCTGGAGCTGCTGCACCACAGCCTCCAAGCGTTCCCCGCCTTCTACTCCCACTGAGTCTACTCCGACCGCAGTGAAAACGAGTACAGCCAAACGGCGCCGGCCAATCAGGAAGCAGAAGCTGACTTGGGCACGCCTCCCTCCGAGACGTTAGGAAACTGGGCGCCCCGCCCAGTGGCCTTGTCTGGGAAAAGTCAAAGTGGGAACCAGAGGGTGGGGACTCTGGAAGGGTGAAAACGACTACCTTGTGAATCACATATATAACTGACCTGAGAAATACTTGCAGGGAGAGTAGATTCCTAAATTTTAAATATATGTATTAACTCAGTCACTCCTCATCCACCCACTATCTATCTGTGTACCCACTTATCCAAAGTTATCAGGCGCCTCCTTTGTGCCAGGTGCTGTGCTGGGTGCTGTCGATAAATCATGGTGAGCCCTGAGTGAGTCTAGTGAGGAAGTCTAACAGTAACAAATGCTTACACTAATCATGCATCTATTATAATCGTGGTCAATTCTAGGAACATAAGGTACAGGCTGCTGGAATAACGGAGTGTTGCATTAACGAATTTATTTTTATTGATTTGAGAGAGAGAGATTGATTTGTTGTCCCACTTATTTATGCATTCGTCAGTTGATTCTTGTATGTGCCCTGATGCGGGGGATGGAACCTACGACCTTGGGGTATGGGGACAATGCTATAACCAATTGAGCTACCCAGCCGGAGCAAGGGCATGTTTTATTTAGATTGGGGGCTCAGGTTTCTAGAGAAGTTCGATTGGAGCTGACTCCTAAAGCAACAAGAGTGTTCCAGCCAGAAGAAAGAGCTTGGGGAAAGGCATTGAGATTGGCAGGCATTTGGAGAGTTCTGGGAAGGAAAAAGAGGCCAGCCAGTATAGCTGGAAAAGAGTTGGGGGAGGGGAAGCAAGGTGAAATAAGGCTCTGGAGGTTTGAGCAGATTATTCGAGACCTTGAAGGCCAGAGTGAGCAAGTAAAATTTTATTCTAAGCGTCATGGCAGCCACGCGGGAGGTCAGGGAGACTTTAAGCAGGGTTGAGGGTGTCACTTGTGGAGAATAGACAGTGGACACAAGGCAGGAGTGGACACAGGAAGACCCATTAAGAGGATCTTGCAGGTGCCCTCCAGCCTGGGGGTGGCAAACTAGATGAAGAAATTAGATGAGGAGAGGGGGGCCATGTGGGTAGACAGTCATGAACAGACTCAAAAATTAATTAGAAGATAGAATCTACTGGCTGGCTGGTTGCTGGATTGAATGTGGAAGGTGGGTGAGGCAGACAGAGATTAAAATTAAGTTATTCCTTTATTGGACAATTATTTATAGAGTCCCTCTGGGTGCCAGACACCATTCTAGAGAGACTATCTGGGTTCAAGTCCTGGCCATCAATTGCTAGCTGTTTGCCTTAGGCAAGTTATTCAGCCTCTCTCTGCCTTGATCTCTTCATCTGTAAAATGAGGATCCTAGGAACACCCAAGAGGTGTTGGCTGGGTAGCTCAGCTAGTTGGAGCTTTGTTCTGGTGCACCAAGGTTGTAGGTTCTATCCCGGGTCAGGGTACATACAAGAATCAACCAATGAATTCATAAATAAATGGAACAACAAATTCCTTCTCTCTCAAAATCAATACATTTTTAAAAATTAGAAAAAAAGGATTGTTTTAAGAATTAAATGATTTAACATATGTAACACTTTGGGTCTGGGTGCTTAGGGCTGGGTTCTGAGGTTGAGTACTTGGACTCGGGTGCTTGGGGCTGGGTGCTTGGGTCTGCTTCTTGGAGTAACCAAGCTTCATTTCTTTACTGGCCTTTTATAGAAAATTAAAATGGGGTGATATGCTAGAGCAGTGGTTCCCACACTTGTTTGCACATTAGAGTCACCTAGAGTTTTTTTTTTTTAATTCCAAAGTCCAAGCTGCACCCCAGACCAATTAAATCACAATCTCTCTGAGTGAGACACAGGTTTCTAAAGCCTTAGTACATTTTGAAGCCTCCAGGTAATTTCAAGGTGCAGATAAATTTGAGAACCACTGAGGCAGAGAGCAACAAGGAAGCTCCTCTAAAGTGAGCAGTCAGGGAGGGCTTCTCTGAAGAGGTGACATTTGAATGAAAATGAGTGAAGTGGGAGCCATCATTGGAGAGTCATGGGGGAAAGCCTTTGGGGAAATGTCTGGCCTGGGTACCTGAATGCCAGAAGGTGCCTTTGCCCGAAGTGGGGAAGATTGAGGGAGTAATGGGCTTGAGCTGATGGGTTCCAAGAGAACGGGTGAGTAATTGTGGCTGAGTGAAGACCTTTTGCCTCTTCTTCAGGTTGGTACCTGGAGCCACTGAACCACACTGTGCTCCTGGCAGGAGATGGGTACCCTGTCCTTCTCCTTACAACCACCCCTTGAAGGAGGCAGGGAAGGGCTGTCCACTCGCCAGACAGAGGCTAGGCAGAGGCCCAGAAAAAGTTGTGCAGCAAGGCTAAGGGGTGGTGAGCCTCAAGTCAAGCCCCTGCCTCTCTTCCTTGGGCTGGTTTCTAGGGACCTCCCTGGCCTTGACCTGCTTATGCTCCTGTTGGGGAGATCTGATGCTCCATCCAATGCAGGGTATGGGTGAGTGGGGGCTGGGTACCACCCTGGACAAGCAAGTACGTGCAAATAGAACAAAAGCAGTAAAATTGTACCAGTTTGGCGTTTGTGATTATTCATCATGGTTGGGCTGGCATTTCCCTTAGTGCTGGTTGCAGAGAAACAGAGTCCAGTAAACACATTCTGGGACAAGTTCTGCTATAGGGCCACTCCCCCATGCAGTGAAAAAGCCATTGGGGCCTGCTAGCCTCTTCCTGGGCACTGGACACCCCACTAGGAGCTGGTGCTTGGAGCTGGGAAGTTGGGGTTGGGTCTCCGGGGCTGGGTTCTGAGGGTGGATGGGTACTTGGGGCTAGGAGCTTGGGCTTGTGTCTCAGAGTAACCAAAGGCTTCGTTTCTTTACTAGCCTTATACAAATGGGCCTGCCCCTAATTTGACTCTCCTTTCTGTGGCTTCACACACCACGTGAGAGGGGTGTGACCCTGCCTGTCTGTTCTGTCAGCTCCATGGAGATTCCAGAGGGAAGGGACTAGAAGGCGCTCTGGGCCTCTTCAAGGGGCCTCATTCACGGGGCCTTCTCTGGATCCTCTTCCTTTTTACCTGGACCAGGAAGCCCATGCTCCCTAATCTTCAACCCTCCCCCACAGCCATCTGCTGAAAGGAAGTGGTTCTTCAGTTCTTCACAGGAAGCCACAGACCTCCTTTGCTTCAGCTTCCTCTAGTGCCTGTTGACCAGGCCCTCTGCTGGCCCAGGCCACCTTCAAGGCTGGGCCCAGGGATGCTCTGCTCCCAGCATCACCTCTGTGGCCCAGCCAAGTGAGGTGTGTGTGTGAAGTGCTTCTCTTGTTTCCTTTTAATCCCTGTGGCTCAGGTCTTGAAGTGCAGGCTGTGGCTCTGGAGGTGAGACCTATTTGCAAAGGGTTCGAAAGGCCGTGCTCAGGAGTTTGGAGATCCCAGAGAGAGGAGGGGGCAGGCCCTGTAGCGTTCCTCAGGATCCACCACTGTCATGCGCTTCAGGAGCTCCTGCTGCAGACAGGGGCAGGGTTGCGTTCATTTCAGTCTCTGACATCCCTCCTGGGGCCTGGCCCAGGGAGGGCTGTTGGTAATTGTGGAGCTGCTCAAGGACAGCGCAGGCTGAGGGGGATTTCAGGATGGGATTGCACTGTCACCTGGTGGCCACACCAGCACATAGCACCATGGAATTGTGGGAGGCCTGCCAGGGCCGGGAGTGAGCTGACTTTCAACGGTTTAGGGAGGATCTTAAGGAATAAAAGAAGTCCCTGGATGGAGGGATCTTATTAAAGAGTGTAATAGCTTAATGTGAGCACTTAGGAAGGGCATTCTAGGTCTAGATGAGATTCCAGCTCCTCCCCTGCTCCATTTTACAGTCTGGGACACTGAGGTCCAGGGAGAAACGATGTGGACGGAGGACCTCAGCGTTGTTTTCCATCAGGTCAGCCACACAGATGGGAACTGTTGTCAGACTTGTCTTTGGGTGTGACCTCAGAGTGAGGAACTGCCCTGCTAGTTTCTAGTCACCCCCATTTGTGACCAAACATGGCATTTCTCAGCACCGTCACCCACCTTAGTACCAAGGTTGGCAACAAGATGGCTTTTGTCAGCTTCAGAATTAAAATCCATTCTCGGAGGGCCGGGATCTGACAGGGCCAGGGGGGTTCAGAAGCATGCGTTTCATGCTCAGCAGTTTTAGGGTAGGAAGTGTCCTGGAGAATATGATATTCAACCCTGCTGGTTTTCACAAAACAAGGAAGCTGGAAGTCAGGGAGGACAAGTCACCTGCCTGAGGCATCCCCACCTGGAGCTGGGCCAGGACTCAGCTTTGTGTTTTTCTGAAGGCCGTTGCCAAGGAGGAGTCTAAAAGTGCATTAGCATCTCCTGACTTGTTGCATTGGTGAATTCCGTTCCGTGTTCGTCATTCTGCCTCATACTTTGCAGACAAGGTGATTGTGCTCCGTGAAGGCTGACAAGGGCCAGGGTGGGTGAAAGGAGATAGGGATGAGGACATGGTGGCAGGGAGGGAGAAGTGGGGTCATGGATGCTTTCGGGGGCTCCCAGTTTGTGCACTGTGGGCTCCAAGTAGGTAAGAAATGGGTCTCTTCCACTGTCATGTCCTCAGCATTTGGCACAGTGCCTGGCACAGACCAAGTGCCCAGTAAATGCCTGCAGAATACAGAAGGCAAGGAGCTATCTTGCACGTGCCCAAAGGGACCTTGTGGTCATTGGAATCTCCCCTTAAAGACGAGTCACTTCAATGTCATTTAGCCTCAAAACTGCTGAGGCCTCAGATCTCAAATCCAGGGTAGAGCTGTCCGTCTCTTTTTGGCCTTGATGCTATTCAAGTGAATAAGATGCCAAGGGAATAAGTGGAGGATGCTCACCCTTGGGAGGAAAGCAGAACAGAGTCTGGGAGCCCCAGAAAATAAACCCTGACTCCAAAGTTAGATGATCTAGTTCCTGGTGGGCATTTGGCTGTTTTCTCTTTGCTTTATGCAAGTCCCTAATCATCATAATAACTGACATTTACAAAGTGCTCACTACGTGCTGGGCATCATGCTAGACTCTCTCTGTTCATTAATTCATCCGATTTCCTAACAAAAACCCCATGAGGTAGGTGTTATTATCATTCTCAGTTTATAGAGGGGGAAACTGAGTCACAGAAAGGGGAAGAAACTTGTGTGGGGGCACACAGGGCAAGAATTGAACCAAGGTCTGTGGGACTCCAGAGGAACTTTCCTAACTACTATGCTCCATTGCCTCGTTTGCACTCTTTTGTCCTAAGGAATATTGAGTAAAAGGCAGGGGCCTGTATTTACTTGGACCTCAGTGTTAAAGGGGGTACAGGTCCCCCTCCTCTATGCCTCCCTGGTGGTGACAGTGGGCATTACCAAAGGAACCTCAAAGAAAGAACAAGAATTCCAGGTACTCCTTTCCATGGATACTGGGGATCATGTAGGGACAGGTAGATGGGAGCGGAGGAGACTAACCTCAGTTTCAATTCTGCCCACATATATTGAGCACCTACTGTGTGCCAGGCCTCTTCTGGGCACTAGAGAGAAGATATAACTAACACACAGTGCTCTTTGTGAAGGGGCCGAAGGACATACACTTAACGTCTCTGGGATGTCAACCCCATAGACAAACTGGGGTGCAATTAATAGGCCTCAGCAGAGCATGATACTTGAGACCCTACCTCTCTCTGAGGGCAGAAGTCCACTCTATCACTCCCCCATCCTGCCATGAATGGCCCTAGCCAAGGAAGGACTCTGTTCAGGCTTGTATTGTATCAGGTTAGGAGACTCAGCCCAGCTTCTGTTTGTGGTTACAAGTCACGGAGACAATGTTTCCAGAGCAAGATGGTGCCACCTATGCACCTTTTCTACAAAGTGCTTCTCTAGGGGCCTGGAGCAAACCAGCTGAAGCAAGCAATTGCCCTCTGCAGAGATGGCATTGAACCTGGGGGCATGAGCAAGCAGGATGGCCCTCTTCCCCACCCATCCATACACATTTGTGTTTCTTTTCTTTTTTAAAAGATTTTATTTATTTATTTTTAGAGAGTGGGGAAGGAGGAGGAGAAAGAGAGGGAGAGAAACATCTAATGGCCGCCTCTTAGATGTGCCTTAACCTGGGACAAACCCACAACCCAGGCATGTACGCTGACTGGGAATCCAACTGGCAACGTTTCGCTTTGCAGGATGATGCCCAACTAACTGAGCCACACTGATCAGGGCCATCCATACACATTTGTGATGGAAGAATTTGTGGATTATAAGTGAGGACAGCTGGCTTGGCCTTTTTGTGATAAGGTTTTACGGGTCACACATGGCCACTTCCCAGGGGTGCAGATCCCCTCGAAGGGCGGGCCGGCACTGAGGCTGGTGTCCACTCATAGACCAGAACATGGCATGATTCTCTCTTTCCACCAGTGATGGAACCGGCCCTGCCTTTACTGACATTTGATTTCTAGGGTCTCTTTGTTCTCAGCCTGCCTAGGATCTGGCACTCTGCTTCACCTGGACAGGCCTCCCAAACTTCAGATCTCCAGGGCTTTGGCTGGCCTTCCCTTCCCACTCAGAAGGCATATGCTCTGCAAATTGTCTATCCTACCCAAGAGTTCTCTGAGGGAAGGAAGGCCTTGCTGAGACCTCTGAAAGCTGCTGTTACACATTTTGCCCAAGCCGAAAGTCTGGCCTTCTATTCTCCATCAGAATATTCTCCTTCTATTCTCTGGTGCTTTTTCAGAGAATGGAGATCTTGTGTCTATGTTTCTGTCTAATCAGAGAAGTAGCTGGAAGCTTCTCTCCCTGAGAACAGACTGAGCTCTTCTTCCCCGGTGCCACTGTGGAATGCAGCCTGAGCATTCCTAGTGTGACAGGGACAGCAGGAAGCTCTGCTAGGGAAGAGTCCCAGAGGAGGGGGTGTCTGAGCCGGTTATGAGCTTCAAAATGACATTCTAGGCAGAAAGGACAGCACATGCCAAAGCCCAGGGACAAAATCAGCTGGTTGTATTCAAGGAGCTGTGGTTGGCTTTAGGGGAAGTGAGGGTGGGGTGTGTGGATGAAGCAGACCAGAGTGGGATCTTGCTGGGCTTCTCATAGCAAGGACAACTCAGAGGAAAAGTGTTTTTCGAGAGAAGTTTATTTTCTTGTTCGCCTCACCCGCAAGTGAAACAAAGATACCTGGACTGTAACAGAAAGAAGGATGGCAGGGATGGGTGTCTTGGGAGCTTCTGACTACTCATCCTTTGACTTCTTGTTCTCTTGCTGCTTGTAGGCTGCATAGCCCAGAAGCCCAGCAGCCTTGGCCATGAAGGTACTGCCACCAGTAGCCCCTATAAAGCAAATACAGTCTGGCCACCTGTAGCCCAGACATCAGGCCTGGGAATCCAAAAATCTGGAAACCATTGCTCAAGTCCAACCTCTTCATTCTCCGATGGAGAAACAGAGGGCCTGGGAGGGGATGGGACTCCTGCAAAGTGAATCCTATCACCCCTTTCCCTCAACTTGCTACCTCAAAACAGAGCTGTATTTCAGACATGCAAAAGACAAAATAACAACTCATTCTCTTCATGTCTGCAGTGAACACATGGTGTCATTAATAATGCTAATGACAGCTACCTTTGTGGAGACCTCTCTGTGGGTGCTGGGGGGTTCACAAGTAAGGGAGAATGACCATCTTATACCACAAGGCTGTTCCCAGCCCAGCCTATACCCCTTACTTGCCACTGCTGGGGAATGACCTTGTCTGTGTCTTCCCCTCTGCCCCCTCTGAAAAGGGCTCTGTTCTTTTAGGCTGGTTCCTTGGGCTTTATCACCCAGAATTGAAAGAAGATGGAGGCTTCAGAAAGGTGGAGAGACAGTTTGTCAGGGGTGGTTTTTATCTACGATTTAGGAGGCCTCAGAGAGAAAGAGGGAGGAAGAAAAAGAAAAAGAAAACAGTGGAGGGGAGAGGGAGAGCGAGAAAGAGATACATAGAGATAGATACGAATGTACGTTTTTTCAGAAGGATCATTCTGAGCTCTGTATCTATCCCCTTCATGGTGTTGAGACCAGGGTTGGTCTGAGATCGAATTGGGTTGTCCTGTCACTCTAGGTTTTCGCTAGTCTGGGTGTCCGAGATTGAGCAGATTCATAAAATGTGAAATTGAGGATGATTATCCTGGTTAACAGATGAGAAAACAGGCTTGCTATGACTCGGTCAAAGTATCAGTGAGTCACCAGGCTAAACACAAAGAATCAGACTGACTGGGTTTGAATCCTGGCTCTAGGGCAAGCCAACTGGGAGAAACTTGAGTAAAATACTGAATCAATTGGTGCCTCAATTCACCCACTGTGTGGTGGGGTTTGTAAGAATACCCTCCTCAGAGAGCTGAGTTGGCTGTGAAAAGGACTCAGAACAGTAGAGAGCGGGGCTATGTGGCACTGGTGTCTCTGTCCCCAGGTCCCCGACTCACCCAAACTCTGCAGCGTGGCCACCAGCCCTCCTGCGGGCACACCACCCCCGTTTGCCACGGCCGACCAGCTCATCATTGAGGCTGCCCACGAGTTGGCAGCGATGCCGGTGGCGGTGAAGCCCAGAGCGGGCAGACCCATGGCCAGGAGCCCTGGAGAAAGAGGAGGTGGTAAGGCAGCGCCCACGACCTGGGCCGCTGCACCTTCCTGAGTTTTAGCCTTCCACACCCACCTCCTCCGACTGCTACGTAGGTCAGGGCTTCCCAGAATCCGGAGCTGCTGTCCTCGGAGTCTCTTCTTGTGCCTGTTGGGAGAGCGGACAAAGTGGAGTGGAGCAGGCAACAGAGTCCCCTACTCTGTGCCTGATGCCCAGGAACAGCCCAAGAGCTGGGGAGAACCTCACAAAAGGGAAGAGACTTTTCTCCTAAGGCTCCTTGCCTGGCACATAACTAGGATTGAATAAATGTCAGTAGAATGGAGAAATTGACAGAGTAGGATTCGAATCTGGGACTCTGGCTACGACAAGGCTGCGCTGTCCATTGTAATAGCTCCTCTCGTTCAGAGGCACGCTTGAATATCTAAACCAAGGGTTCTGAAAATTTCCCCTTCTTTCTACCAAAGTCCCCTTGCCGCAGGATCCTTACTTGCTTCCACCCCGCCGCAGGTGTAGAGGAGCAGGTAGGACAAGAAGAGCGATGTCACCTTCTGCCGCATGGTGGCGCTACGCGCTGGCTTTGTCGCTGGACCTGGGGAGGGGAAACGGGAGTCATCCGGAGCCATTTTTGAGCCACACCCGCTCAGCAGTTTTCCTTTCCGATTGGAGGATGAGTCCATAAAAAGCAGCGAGGTGCTCTAGATTGGACTCGGCAACCCTGTAAAGAGCCGCGGGGATTATTTTTCCCCACGGCAACATCGGCGGTGATGTTCCCGCCTCACCCGGTGGTCTTGAGAATCAGTGAAGGAATCTTTCCGGTAAGGTGCCTGGCACTTGGCCTGTGCTCGCACGTGACCCGTGCTGAATGATGTCAGCTAGTAACATTACTGTGGTTTCTGTTGTTGACTTTGTCGGACTTTGCTGTCCCTGCCTGTGTGACCTCGGGTAGGATATGGCGGTGCCTTCTCTGGGCCTCGATTTACTTATCCCTAAAATGGGGGTATTAATAGAGCCTATTTTAGAGGGTGACTGTGAGTTTTGAAACTAACTATTCACCACTATGTCCCTAGCACTTGGGACAGTACCTGTCACATAGAATTTTCTTTTAAAATGGTTGTTGATCAACTTATTCATCCAATATACGGCATCAAACACTGCCCTCGCATCAACTTCTTTTTATAGAAAGTACCAAGGGGTTAAGGAGCTTGTCCAAGGTCACACAGTAGATAATGCAGCCAAGACACACACTCAAGACTGTCAGAATTCATAACCTATGTTCTTTCCATTATACCACAGAGTAGGAAAATGCATGTGCCCCCAAACTCAACTCTAATGTTATTTTGGTCAGCTCAATGCAATTTTCTTAAGCTAAAAATTAACAATACCCTCCTCCACCCCCAGGATCAAGTACTTATTCAGCATTTTATGGCACAAGGTCACTTATACCCATAACAACCACACGAAGTACCTGGAGGTCCCGCTGTTCTTAACCATGTGTTATAGACAAGGAAACTGAAGCTCAGAGAGTTTAATATTCCCAAGTCTGCCCAGGCAGGAAGTGACAGAATCAAGATTTAAACCTGCAGCTGACTGATGTTCAAACCCACACATTCAACAACCATTCCAGATTACTCCATTTATCCTTCAAGATAAACTCACTGTCACATCAGATCCTGCAACCAAGGGGTTTCAGAAATCATGCAGTCCTTTGGCAGGTCAGGTAGCTTGATTATCATTTTGCAGATGGGGAACTAAAGCCCCCCAAACTGAAATGACAGTTAAGGCCATGGATGCTTACATAGCAACTGTAAGCTTAAGTCTAAAGCTTCTTGGGGTTTTGCACCTCAACCCCCTAAGAGCCCCAACCCTCCCCTCAGACCAGTCTTAGACCAGGGCACTAAAAGTAGCCTCCCTGAGGAATGGGCATCCTGGCTCTCTGGGCATGAGGCTCACAGGTAGGTAGCCTGGCAAAGGGTGATTGCTTGACACCCATACCTCATCATTTCTGGGTTTACCTTGGAGGAGAAAAGAGAAGGAATCTTCCTGCCCTTCCTGGCCGGAGCCTGCTGGTGGGTGCAAGCAGCACTGAGATGCAGCAGCCGCTCTTTCAGCCTGCAGGCTGTCTTTTTATAATCACATTCCAGCTGTGCCCCGCCCCTCGCCCCTGCCCGATAGATGGCCAATCTCTGTCAGAGTTTCCATTTCCTACACTCTGCAGAGTTTCCTTTTCTCCTCGGCCTCTGCTAACAGCCTCTCTGCTCTCCCTGCTGGCAGAAAAAAAATGTAATTCAAACAGGACTTTTGAATCCAAAGCAGGTCACACTACAGTGGGATCCATGGCCCTGCTGGATTTAGTGAAGCCCAACAACCAGTTCCTCTTGGGGCCCAGAGGCTTTTCACAATTCAATTAATAATAATACCTACTATTTATTGAGCACCTGCTGCATGCCAGGACCTGTACAAAGTGCTCTATGTATATGACCTTTCCAATCCCACAATAATTTTGTGAAGTACCATATACTGTTTTTTGAAAATTATTTTAAATCCATATTATGAGTTTATTTTATCCTATAACCAGTTTAAATTTTCACATGATTGAGGATTTTTCATGGCTACCAGAACAGGACTTGGGCTGGGGAATCCCTGCAGACACCTTCCAGAGTCCCCCAAATCTTGGTTTAATCCACATAGGTATCATCTTTAGTTAAGAGCTCTTCTAGATGGCCATTTTCTCAGCTTGCAGCTTTGAGGGAAGCATCATGAGAACCATTCACCTTCTGAAAACTTCGAAAGAGATGTGGAGCCAGAAATAACTTTAATGCAGAAAGTTATTTACTGTATTCTGCTGTGTATAACGTGCACCCACGTTTGTAGCCCAAACTTTCAGGAAAAAAGTCTTTTGTTTTAATTTTTTAATTTATTTTTAGAAACAAAACCAATTATCGTATTCCAGGTATTATTTTGCATATGGATATCATTATTGCTTTCTAGAGTTATGCTTTTAACACATATGCATAAATAAAAGACTAAAAAACATTTATATAGGTATGGAATTACTACTACCCATATATAATGCATGTCCTTATTTTTCCCTCAAAAATTCAAGCAAAAAAGTGAATATTATACATGGCAAAATAAGGTCTCTCTTGTGGAGTTCTGACATTCCAGGCAGACTGGCCAGATGAGTCAGAAGAAGGAATCTGTGGAGGCATTTCTGGAATCATACTGGGAAGTACCTGGTAGGGATTTTTGCTTCAAGGCCTTTTCAAGGGGTCTTGTGTTCTCCTGCAAGAATATAGCCTTCTTTGTGGAACTAGCTATGGATATCAGTAGCTCTTCTTTTGCTTTAGTGATTTCTCTGTAATGATAAAGCCAGCGAGCCAGGGACTCTATGGGGTCTCTGGGCCAAACCTTTGCCACCTCTGCCAGTACCTGGGCAAGGCAATTTCCAAAGTGCCTCTTCCGGTAGTCAGTTTCCATTCCTGTGGGCAAGTTCTAGTCCTGCTTCTGTCATTTACTAGCTATGTGGTCTTCAGCAAGTCACCAGTGTCTGTGGGCCTTGGTTTTTCATTTACCGTCATGCTCCCTCCTCTTGGCCACATGTTCTCTCCCCTACCATATACTGTTTATAATCCTCATTTTGCAGAGGAGATTAAAACTTGTGGAAATGAAGTCGTTTCATACCATTGTTCTCTCAAGCTGCCTGCTGCTGGGTGATGGGCATATATGATAAGACTGTCGCAGGTGGGCACAGGTAACCAGGTTCTTAGTGATCACGAACAATGAATTGAACTGAGAGAATTGAACACAGAGAATTTATAGCAGAAAGAGAGAGAACAGATTTATTAGCGATAGTACACTCCACAGAACATGGGAGCAGGCCAACTCCAAGCAGAGATTGACCCTCAGTGGCTAGATGGATTCTGTTCTTATATGGTGGATGTTTGCTGGCTAGTTTTGGCAGGCTTTTATTGTGCATGCGCAAGTAGTTATATTATTTTAAAGCTACTGTGCATACGGTCTCCCATAATTTTCCTTGACTGGCCACCAGGATGGGGGTCCCACAATGTAAATTTATTACGATGCTGTTATAATGAAGCAGGGGTCATGTAGCATCTTCTGCGCAGGAGCAGTCATGATTCACCGTGATTCAGTGCTTTTCCAGAAAGGAGCGGGGCAACCGGTCTTAGAACAGGGTCTCTGTCTTGAATCAGTGTCCTTTGTCTTAGCCCTGAGGCGCCTCCGGAGTTTCCTCCTTCCTGACTATCTCCTGCCTTAAGACCCGTGAAGCCCATGTTCCTGTAGCCATACATCCTTTGCCGTAAAATGGGTCTTGGCACTAGGTAATAGATTGAATGTTTTTTAAGTGTTTGGATGGTGATGCTTGTAGAAGCACTATGGGTAAGAAACGTAAGTTCCAGTAAGGATGAATCATTGCCTTCTCCAATGTGGAAGGGGGTGGACATAAGTGACCCGTTGTGAGGTGGCTGCCTGCTCTCCCTGACCAATGGCACTAAACTGCTGCCTGCTGCTGGCTGCTTAGCTGTTTGTTGGCAGTTGCTATTTCAGCCTTGGTGAGAGGGAGGCCAGGTTGTTGGAACCATTCATCGCTACGATGGTCACTCTTACAGGTCTTTTGCAAAACAATAGAGTGACTAAGTTTAGAGGTTGGTTGACATCGGTAGGATAGGACATCTGACCATTGGGCTGGAGAGCCTTTTCTTGTGGTAGATGGTCTCTGGTGAGCGTTAATGTTGGGACACAAAGACCTACATGCTTTTTGCCCACTCCTGTAGCTTCATCCACATGTCCTTACCCAGACCTGCTTATCTCTAAAATTCCTATTTTGCTCTTTCCATGCCCTTGATCAACTAGCCACGCCATTTGCCACTTACGAGGAATTAGTGCACACCTGAACCTCAGCCCATCCCCTCGTCTATGCAAAGGGATGACAAAGTGTGCTGCTCACAGTTCTGCCCCTTGGGAGGATTTACCGCCGTCCTACACGGCTGCCCCCAACTGGGGCGTCCATTTCCAGCTGATGCCAAAATATCTCATCAACCTACCTGTGAAATGGGTCTAATTTCTTCCCTTCTTTATCAGTTCCTTGCAGGAAACCCTCCATGAGGTCATAGGTGCGGGTTAAAGGAGAGGTGTCAGATCAACAGATTTAGGTGCCATGGGAGTCTGAGCTGCCTGTTCATTGGATTTATTCACCCCTCTGGACTCTTTGAGCCCAGCCCTGAGTATACCACTTCCATCATATTGGATTGCTGCTGTGCCTGTTGGATGACATCTAGCTTAAGATGTATAGCCACCTGGCATCCAGTGGTCCGATGCTCAGGCACTATTGTGTCCAGTAACGCATCAGGACCTTTTTGTTCAAATGGACAATGGTGATGATGGCCATACTCCAGAACTGGGGGTTCTCACTGCAGCCCTTCAATTTGAGCTTTCAGAGACACCCTCCAGAATCTTTATTCCTGATGGATTCCTCCAGCAACCTTGAATCTGCAGGATGACATAATCCAAAGTGGCAGCATCGCCTGTTTTATGCTTTGAACCTGCTGTACGGCCCCTTCTTGCTCTGGGCAGTGCTTACAATTGGCAGCCTTCCAGGTCACCCCGTAAAGGGTTGGAGAAGTACAACAGTTCCGAATGTGTATATTCTGCCTCCAAAATTCAAAGAAGCCCACCAAACGTGCCTGTTTTTAAGTGGTGGGATGTGTGAGGTGAGAGGACTTGTCCTGGCGTGCCCCAAGCCACAGAACTCCTAAAAATGTTCCCAGTGTGGTGAGACCATGAATCTTCATGTAATTTATCTCCCACTCTCTGGCAAATTGGTGCTTTTACCACTTCCTGTTTATGAGCAAGGAGCACGATGTCATTAACATAATGGACCATCATGTTGTTCTGCGAACGTCAAGGCGATCAAGGTCCCTGAGGACTGCATTATAAGGAGAACTGGAAAGTTAACAAAGCCCTGAGGGGAGAGAATGAAGGTGCTGTCATTGTGACATTGCAAGGCAGAAGCAAACTGCCTTCCAGGGTCCCCCTTCTCACGGGCATTAAAAAGAAAGCAGTGGGGGGTGTGTTGGGAGGGTGAGTGAAAAAAGCGAAGGGGATTAAGAAGTACCAACTGCAAGTTATGAAATAAGTCATGCCCTGCCCAGGTTGCTCAGTTGGTTAGAGCGTCATGCTGATACACCAAGGTTGTGGGTTTGATCCCCCGTAAGGCAACACACAGGAGTCAATCAATAAATGCATCAGTAAGTGGAACAACAAAATCGATGTCTCTCTCTCCCCCTTTCCTCTCTCAATCTAAAATCAATTAAAAAAAAAAAAGTCATGGGACGTAAGGTACAGCATAGGGAATATAGTCAATAATATCATAATAGCTATGCGTGGTGACAGTTGGTTACTAGACATTGTGGGAATCACTGTGTCAGGTATGTAAATGTCTGATCAGTAGGTGTACATCTGAAACTAATATAATATTGTAGGTCAACTGTAATTGACCTA
Source organism: Anoura caudifer (assembly GCA_004027475.1). Lineage (NCBI taxonomy): Eukaryota > Metazoa > Chordata > Mammalia > Chiroptera > Phyllostomidae > Anoura > Anoura caudifer. Next base: position 211,925 of record PVKU01000824.1, on the reverse strand, counting down.
CAATATTATATTAAAATAAACTGTAAAAATAAACTTAAAAAAGAGAAAGAAAGCATTTGCTAAATTAATTACCATACACAAGTGTTAGAGCTTGTGCTGATATGCTTCAGTAAAGATACCACATTCAGGCCCTGGCCGAGTAGCTAAGTTGATTAGAGCATCATCCTCATACATCAAGGTTGAGGGTTCAGTTCCCAGTCAGGGCACATACAAGGATCAACCAGGGAATGCATCAATAAGTGGAACAGAAAATTGAAGTTTCTCTCTCTCTCTCTCTCTAATCAATAAATAAATTTTAAAAAATACCACATTGAGTAGAGTAGCTCTGGTTGGGGTTATCATGTGCTTACATTTGTAGTAGTCCACCATCCATCATCCACAATGATACATCTATTTCCTTGGAGGCCAGACAGGTAAACTGAATGGGGATGTGATGGGCACAACCTCAGCCAATGTATTAGATCAGAAATAATACTGCACCCTGGCTGGTGTAGCTCAGTGGATTGAGCGTGGGCCTGCGAACCAAAGGATTGCGGTTCAATTCCCAGTCAGGGCACATGCGTGGGTTGCAGGCCAGTTCCTGGCAGGGGACACACAAGAGGGAACCACACATTGATATTTCTCTCCCTCTTCCCTTCCCTTCCCCTCTAAAGATAAAATAAATAAAATATTTTAAAAAAGAAATAATACTGCAGAAATAAATCGTAGGGCAGTGTATGGTTAATTTTATATGTTAACTTGACTAGGTCGCAGTACCCAGATATTTGGTCAAGCAGCAGTCTAGATGTTGAAGATAGTTTTTGTATGAGATTTACATTGTTTTAAAGATTTTATTTATTTATTTATTTATTTATTAGACAGGGGAAGGGAGGGAAAGAAACATCAATGTGTGGTTGCCTCTCACGCACCCTCTACTGGGGACCTGGCCCACAACCGAGGCATGTGCCCTGACTGGAAATCGAACTGGTGATCCTTTGGTTGGCAGGCCAGCACTCAGTTCACTGAGCCACACCAGCTAGGGTATGAGATTTACATTTAAATTAGTACACTTTGAGGAAAGTAGATTACCCTTTATAGTGTGGTGAGCCTTATCCAATCAGTTGAAAGGCTCTAGGATAAAAAAGATTACTCCCACTTAGAAGAGGAATTCTCGCTGCTGTCTGCCTTTGGACTTGAGCCATAACTTTAATTCTTTCTTGGGTTTCCAGGCTTCCAGCCTACACTGCAGATTGTGGACTTGCATGAGCTAATTATTTAAGATAAATCACTCCCTTTCTATCTATCTGTTGTATCTATCTATCTAATCTATACATATCTGTATCTCTCTCTGTCTGTCTCTCTATGTCTATGTATCTATCTATACATCCAATTGGTTCTGTTTCTTTGGAGGACCCTGAGTAATACAGATAGTGTCAGGGGCTTCTGTGTATCTCTTCCTATCATAACAGCCTTTATTCCAGAGTTCATGGAATTAATGAGAAGCTCTGCCAGCTTCTATGTACCCCATTGGAATTTTGATAAACTCCATCCATCACCTGGCCTCCTTTAGTGCCTACTCTAACCAGGGAACTGGGATGGTATTTTGTGTCTCCTAGGTTCTATGTCAGCTCAGACTCTATGTCATTAACAATCTTTGAAAATTCTGCATATCCTCCTTTTTCCAATGCACAGTTACCCCGGCTATAGATCCATCTGGGGAAGGATTGGAGGAATAATTACTACATATAATTGTGATGTCATTGCACAGTTGTTCCTTAAGGGACATGTCCTCTCTATGGTTAAGGGATTCTGGGTCTGTGAACTTAGATTTAGAATCTGTATGAGGAACCATGATTTTCCACTGTGGCAGCTGATGTCAGTCTTCTGCTTACCAGCTCTTGATTTTTTTGAAATATAAAAATCAAAGATTGCCCTGACTGGTGTGGCTCAGTGGATTGAATGCTGGCCTGAGAACCAAAGGGTTGCTGGTTTGGTTCCTGGTCAGGGCATATGCCTGGGTTGCAGGCCAGGTCCCCAGTGGGGGGTGTGCAAGAGGCAACCACACATTGGTGTTTCTCTCCCTCTCTTTCTCTCTCCCTTCCCCTCTCTCTAAAAATAAATAAAATCTTAAAACAAAATCAAGGATCACCTAGTCAGCTGTCCCCATAATCAACTTGCCATAGATGCCCATTGATCAGGGCACCTTTATGGTCAGTATGGCCAGCTGCACCTGACAGTACTCATATTCACCCTGTCTTGGAAGCCACCTCTCCCATTCTGGAATCTCAGCATTACTGTTGATGTTAGGGATCCCAGTTCCAAAGCAGCATTTCTTACTCTTAATCCCAGCCTACCAAAGACAGACCCTGCAGAGCTACTCAGCGATGCTGGTGTCCCCTTTGTCAGTGAACTGCTTATTTATTGCCTTAGCAAAGAGAGTATCCTTTGGGCACTTCTAAAGAACATAGTCAAGTGCTGAGTCCTTGGATCCAACGTTCCCACTCTCTGAACCTTCTGACCTCTTGTTAACTACTCTACCACGGAAGTTCTAGTATCTTGACCTCATGTAGGTCATCACCCTGCCCAGGCTTTAAAGAAACCCTCCTTGCAAACTATTAAGACCGTATTTTGATAATCTATTGCTGAGTAACAAACCATTCAAAACTTAAAGGCTTAAAGCAACAGCAATTTATTGCTGTTCTTATGCAATTCTACAATTGCTCAAGTGACCCTTACACTTTTCTACAATCCGGGTTAGGCTCGGTTGGGTGTTTATCTGCTTCATGTGATATTTGCAGGAACTGAAATGTCCAAGATGTATTTTTCACTTGTATCAATGGCACCTCGGCTGGGAAGGACGGAACACCTGAGGGCTGGTCAGGCATGTATGCTTCTCAGTGCGGTGTCTCCACATGGCTAGCTCACACCGCCTCACAGTGTGAGGGTCTCAATGTGGCTGGATTTCTCAGTGTGGCTGGATGGTGACTGGCTGCCAAGAGAGAAGAAATAGAAGCTGCCAGTCTTCTTAAACGCTAGGTCTGGAACTGGAACAGTGTTACTGCTGCCGTCTTCTGTGGATTAAGGTGAGTTATAAGACCAGTCAGATTCAAGGAGGGGGGGATAATAGACCCTATCTCTTGAGGTGAGCAGGGGCATGCACTTAAAGGGAGGGAAGGCATTGACGGTGAGCATCTCTGGAAACTGTATACCAGAGACCTAATCCAGGCATCCCTGCAAGAATATTGAAGCCTGAGTTATTGGTGAGTGGTCGATGATGATGTATTTCCCATTAGCCAGTCTTACATTCTGCCGTGCCAGCCCCCTCACTGCCATGTCAGAGGATCTGGTTCCTCCTAGGATTACTCCCACATATACTAGCCAGGTCTTTCTGTTCCTCTGATGTGTAGCTTATTTTCCACAGGTCAAAACTTAAATTTTCCCACTCAGGATTTGCTAGGTATTGATCCTAGTTATGTGAGGGTTTGATGGGAGCAGATCTTGAGAACAAATGTCATCTAATGAGGCACTCACTTCACGTGAGATCATTGCATTGTCTTGAGGAAAGGGGAAACTTCCTTGTTCTTCCTTGGCAAGAGGGAAGGCCTTGCTTTTCCTCCTATGCAGGAAAACTCAAGAGAATTTATGAGATAAAGATTCTTAGGTTGGCCCACGCTAATGTCCTTTTCCAAGTTCTCAGGTTCCTATTTTTTCCCTATCAGGGCTTTGACTTTGACACAGAAGATCTATTAACGCTGTGCATTTAGAGTCCTTTGCAACTCTGCAACATATAGCCAGCCTGATCCTGGATGTGATTTTCAGCATGGTCTTCCCTTCACCACATGTGGAAGATTTAATCATGGTGATGCCAAATGAAGGCCAAGGTTATCATCACTTCACTTACTACCAACAATGAGGTCCCTGTTGCCTTCATCTTGGTGAAAATTCTAACCACTAAATCACACCCTGAAGCTCTGTTTCTTAGGACCTCTTTTGGCAGTAATTGCCAGCCTATGTTCCCTAGAAAATAGAATCTGAATCAAAGGTTATGTATTGATGCTTTCTTGGAGGTTGCAATCCCAAGGAAGGAAAAGGGAGGGGAAAAGAGAAGTGAAACAGAGAAGGAAGGAAATAAATGCAAGCTGGCACATTACTTAGCTGACCAGAGCCCCACAAAAATCCAAGCCAGTGGTTCTGTCATATGGGGTATCTTCAAAGAAGGCATATGGAACCACTAAGTCTTGGAATAGTCCGTAGTAAGGAAGAAGGGTGAATATATCTGTCAGCAATTTTTCATTGTCTTGTCTCATGGTCACCAATGGGGTCTTAATGGTCTGAACTTTGGATCTGTGTTAACTCATTCTTCTGGGCTGTTGCTAGGGGAAGCCAAAGCCTTCAGAGATCCAGTTGGGTCAGATATAATAGCTGAATCTGCTGCTGTTCCCACTGCAGTGGGCTTAATTCAGTTCATACCAAAGACTAGCACTTGCCTCATGCTGATGCTCAGGCAGCCAGTAACATTTAGGGATGAAGCAAGGATGTTGACCTCTGCAAGACATCTAAACTGAGTGTAGTACAATTAAAGTAATGACTTTGGCATTTGCTTAGAAAGAGATGGGAAGAAATGAAAAAAATGAGATGAGAAGCTCCTGGAGGGATTAGAGCAGAGGAGTGACGTGTCTGACAAGTTTTAACAGGATCACTCTGGCTGCCCGGGACAGCCAGAAGCAAGGGGACCAGTCACAAGTCAGTTGCAATAATCCAGGTGTACCAATCATGGTTCTATCAGAGAAGCAGAACCATTAGGATTTATGTAGAATAAGAGACTTATTATAGATATTTGACTTTATGCAATTAGGGGTGCTGGTTAAATGGTTTATGTACAGCTGTTGCTTGCACATCTGATGTTGGACTGGAAGTCAGCAGAGCAGTTCTGAAAGAGAGATGCTAAGTGGTGGATGGCAAGGTGAAACTGGCACCCAGGAGGATGAACTGGAATCCACAACTAGCTCTTCCACTCACTGGTCTTTCCTCACCATTAAGCCTCCGATTTTGATGATGACCAGCAGGAGAAGCTGATGCCTTTTATCAACAGACACTTAGTCCTGGAGTTGGAGAAGCTGAAGGTAGAGATGGTGGGGCTGAGGGCAGGAAGGTGCAGGAGCCGGGCGGTGCTAGAGGAGCTGTGGGCCCAGATGCCACCTGACACTGACAAGAGGAGTCAGCAGACCGTGAAAACGTGCATGAGCTGCAGCAGCCTCTGACCCTGCACTAGTGCACTACGTGTAAGCATGGCTACAGCTTCACGTCTGCCTTCCAGATCCTGCCCAAATCTCCCTCTGAGGCCAATCCTCACCCAAAACTATGCAAGAAAGGGAATTCTGGGAAACATAGTCCCAGCTTATCTCAGTTAAGACAATTCAAAGCCCACCACTCCAGGTAAGATAAGATGTCTTGGACTTGAGTGTTGGCCACTGGGATGTCAGAAGTGCTTGAATTTTGGAAGTATCTTGACTGTTTCTCACTGTCTGAATCTGTTTGGCTTCCGAGCTTGGATGGTGAGTTCTGATGCAAGGGTGGACCTGTCACCTAGAATCCGATGAGGGAGAAGGAAAGAGGCCCACCACTTACATCTTCAGGGCCTGGGACAAAGGTATAAATAGAGGCCCACATAACATGTCTAAATATTTAAAAACTTGTGATAAGTTTGCATGGTGACAGATGATTACTAGAATCAGATTAGTAGAGTAATCTCATTGTAAGGTATAAAATTCAAATCACTATATTGTACACCTGAAACTAATAATTCATATAATATTGTACACCAACTAAAATAAAAAATTCAAAACAAATAGTAAAAGTGCCTAAAACAGCCCTGGCTGGTGTAGCTCAGTGGATTGAGCATGGGCCTGCAAACCAAAGTGTTACTGGTTCAATTCCCAGTCAGAGCACATGCCTGGGTTGCAGGCCAGGTCTGCAAGTAGGGCAAGCACGAGAGGCAACCACACATCGATGTTTCTCTCCCTCTCTTTCTCCTTCCCTTCCCCTGTCTCTCTCTCTCTCAATCCCCCCCCTCCCAAAAAAAGAAGTGCCTAAAACATTAAATAAAAACACTAGTCCTGGCCGGTGTAGCTCAGTTGGTTGTAGTGTCATCTCATAAATCAAAAGGTTGCAGGTTCCGTATCTGGTCAGGGCACATACCTAGGTTGCAGGTTTGGTCCTGTGGATGAGAGGCAACCAATCGATGTTTCTCTCCCTTCCCCTCTGTCTAAAATCAATAAGCATGTCCTCGGGTAAGGATTAAAAAAATCTCTAAATCAAGACAATAAACTGTCATATAAAATCTATCAGTAGACTTTAACAAATATTTTATGATGACAAAATTAAATATATGTGCAGATCAACTTTTTACATGACTGAAAATCTGTCAAAATCACTGAATTTAATTATTGTAGTACATATCCAGGTATTCTGTTTATGGACTGGAAATATTTGGATGACAAAGAAAATGTGTACATGATTAATAAATTATATACTTATTCCATATAAGAAAGTCTTCTCACTCTGTCCTCACATGGGGACAAGGGAGCTCTCTAGGGCTTCTATTTTTTTAAAAGATTTAATTATTTATTTTAAGAGAGAAGGGAAGGGAGGGAGAAAGAGAGGGAGAGAAACATCAGTGTGTGGGTGCCTTTCACGTGCCCCCCCCCCACACTGGGGACCTGGCCTGCAACCCAGGCATGTGCCCTGACCGGGAATTAAACCAGCGACCCTTTGGTTAAACCAGTGACCCTTTGGTTCATAGCCTGTGCTCAATCCACTGAGCTACACCAGCCAGGGCATTCTACTTTTTTTTTTTTTTTAAGATTTTATTTTTAGAAAAAGGGGAAGAGAGAGACACACCAATGTGTGGTTGCCTCTTTCATGCCCTCTACTGGGGACCGGGCCCACAACCCAGGCATGTGCCCTAGACTGGAAATCAAACCAGCAACCCTTTGGTTCACAGGCCAGCACTCAATCCACTGAACCACACCAACCAGGACTCTAGGTCCTCTTTTGTAAGGGCTTAGCCCTCATGACCTAATCACGTCTCAAATGCCCCACCTCTTAATACCATCACTTTGAGGATTCAGTTTCAACATACAATTTTTGGAGAATATAAACATTCAGTTAATTGTGATTTTATAAGAAAAAATAAACTTCTATCTTGCTAAAGTCACTGAATAATTGTTCATTCTCTTTGTTACAGCAGCCTAGCCTTACCCTAGGTGGCAAACCTCATGGTGATCTGCACACTCAACAAAGTCTAGGAGCATTAGACAGGAATGGTTGAACGGTGTAACTCCTCATGCTTGAGGGTGGCACAGGGAGCTGGGGAACATTTTCTCCAATGGCCTTGAGCAGAACAAGTGTGGCACCTATTGCTGGCAGATATGAAGAGGCCTGCGGTCTAGATGAGAAGGACACAACAAGCCACATGGACAGATGACTTGACACCAGATGGGAAGGAGGATGTCGCTATGGACAGATGACGAAGACTAGATATGCCACATCCCCACCCAAAGACTAGAGAGAGTCATAGAAATTCAATTCAGTTATGTGTCAAATACATCTCAATAAAACTGGAAAATTATTTTCTTAAAGATTTATTTTGAGAGACAGGGGAAGGGAGGGAGAAAGAGAGGGAAAGAAACATTGATGTGAGAGAAAAACATCAATCCGTTGGTTTACACCTGGACTATGTACCATGACTGGAAATCAAACCAGTGATCTTTCGATTTTCAAGATAATGCCCAACCAACTGAGCAACACCAGTCAGGGTGAAAATTGATTTTTAAAAAATTACATGCACTTTTTTTAAGTTTTATTTTTGAGTTTGTGGACCAAGAATTCATACCTACAATAGAAACCAGTTATAATTTTGATCAGCTCCCCCTCTTCCACCCTGAACCTACAACATCCTTTTTTTTAAGGGTGAGGATATGTTTGTTTGTTTGTTTTTGTTGATTTTAGAAAGGGGGGGAGGGAGAGAGAGAAACATCGATGTGAGAGAGAGACATTGATCTGTTACCTCCCATATGCACCCGACCAGGGATCAAACCTGAAACCTAGTTGTGTGCTCTGACCAAGAATCAAACCTTCAACCTTTCGGTATGTGGGATGACACTCCAATCAAATGAGCCACCCAGACAAGGCCACCATACTTTTCTTAATGTAGATTTTTTTTTTTTGTTTGTTTTCTTCAGAGAGAGGGGAAGGGAAGAGGAAAGAGAGAGGGAGGGACATTGATGTAAGAGAGAAACATCTATCAGTTGCCTCTTGCATGCCTCCAATTGGGGACCTGGCCTGCAACCCAGGCATGTACCCTGACTGGGAATCAAACTCCAGACCCTTTGGTTTGCTGGATGATGCCCAACCAACTGAGCCACAATGGCCAGAGCCACCATCCTTTTTAACGTGAATATTTTCTGAAGATTCTGCATAGGAGGCATTCCATGCCACTCTGGGAGAGCTGACCCAGTTGAGCTGTATCTTCTCTCTGGACTTCCATGGTACTTCCAATAAGTTGAGCACAGCACAACTTATTTATTATTCTGTCAATAGTTATTTCCTTTTCCCCCTTTTCTTTTGCTACTATGAACAATACCACTAGAAATATTCTCTTCCACTTCTCCCTCAGGGGCACACCCAACTGCTACTGCCAAAGGCACATGGAGGAAGACTAGATAAGAGAAGGGACAAGTCTGACAGGGCAAACATTCAGGAAACACAGGTGTGTGTTCAGGTCAGTTCAGATAACATCAGTCACTGCCCCCACGTTAGTCTCCAGTAACTATTGACTCATGTCTCCTGCTCTTTTCTTGGCCTCTGCAAAAACTCTCCTCTCTGCACTGCCTTGCTCATGGCTCCTTTGCATGCATCTCTTCCTGAAGGGCCCTGTAACTGTTGAATGGACTTTCTCTTGACTCAGGAAGGAGCACTGCTCTCCTCCCTCTACGGACTTCCAACGTAATGTCATCCAGTCTCAGGGCATTAAGAACCACACATACAAGGTCTGTCCGGAAAAAGTTCAGCTGTTGTTAATCCAACCAGATGGTTTGTGCAACCTTGATGTAACCTGGCAACCAAGGAGAGTGGACTGGACTGTGCATGCATGAACAATGATGACTTCACTGTACTGGTCAGTGGGGGTGGGAGATCATGGAGTGAGCATGTGTGCTGTGTGGCAGTCGCATTCAAAATGACTGAGTAGAGAAATGAATCTGCATGAGATTTTGCATTAAGCTTGAACATTCCTCTGTGGAAATTATTTGGATGATTCAGAAGGCTTTCGGGGATGATACAATGAGTGGAGGGCAAATAAAAATGTGGCACAAATGCTTAAAAGATGGTTGAGGATCTGTTGAAAGTGATCTGTGTTCTGGAAGGCCTGCAACAAGCAGAACACCTGAGATTGTTGAACATGTACAGGCTGCAGTCAACAAAGATCAGTGACTAGCAGTGCAAGAACTAGAAGCTGATCTGGGAATTCCAAAAACTACTGTGTCTGAGATTTTGATACAGGATCTTGGCATGGCACATGTCGTGGCAAAATTCATTCCTTGGCTTCTGCTACTAGAGCAGAAGGAACACTGTGCTGCAGTTGGGAGAACTGTGTGAGGTCCCAAGGTGCTGACTTTGAAGGAGATTGGGTGTCATTGTCCTGTGTATCTTCTTCAATGTCCCTATTTTCCATAGTACATGGCTGGATACTTTCTGGACAAACCTTGTCATATACTCATAATCTCCCCAAAACTCTGTCTTCATCTCTGACCTCTCTTCTTTTTTTCTTTTTTTAATAATAAAGTCTTTTTTAAATTTTGTTTATTTATCTTTAGAGGGGAAGGGAAGGAGAGAGGGAGAGAAACATCAATGTGTGGTTGCCTCTCGTGTGTCCCCTGCTGGGAACTGGCCCGCAACCCAGGCATGTACCCTGACTGGGAATTGAGCCATGATCCTTTGGTTCGCAGGCCCACGCTCAGTCCACTGAGCTACACCAGCCAGGGCCTGACCTCTCTTCTAAGAGATGCACAGACTAGAGCCTGCTGCCTACATAATGTCGCTTCTGGGATGTCCCATACGCATCTAGAACTTCATATGTCAAAAATAAAACTCTTTATTTTGTCTCTGAAACCTGTCCTTCCAGTCTTCTCTTTTGCTGGAAATACCTCCATCCACATAGCTGGACACATTTACCATAATTTCTTCTTTCCCCTTGCCACCTCCTAAACCAAATCCATCCCTAAGTCCTGTTGACTCCATCTCTAGACTGTATCTTGAACCTGTTCACTTCTCTCCACTGCAACCCTGTCCGTCATCTCACATGGAAAACTGCAATAGCTTCCTTAGTTGTCTGTGCATTTATTTCAGTCCACTACCGTCCTATTCTCATAAAAACCAGACAGATCTTTTAAAAATATAAATCTGTCACTTACCTGCTTAAAAACTTGGGCTTCTTTCCCATTTTACTTTATACAATGCACTTTGAGAAATGATTCCATATCCATATCAGGGTCCACAGGCTCTGCACCTCTGGCCCCTGCCACCTCTCAGCTCACCTTCTGTCTTGCTAAGCCCTGGCTATACTGGCGTTTCTTTCTTGTCTTGCACATGCTTCAAGGTCGACCTTCTCTACCCAAGTGACTCCGCCTACCCCATCCCAACAGTGTTTTCTGTCCCTGTGGCATGTCTTTTCATTCACCATCCTTGCTGTTTGGCTGTCTTTGACACTAGACTGTTGGCTTCACAAGGGCAATGATCACAACTGTTTCACATACCAGTGTATCCCCCGTGCCTAAGCTAGAGTCTGGCACAAAGTAAATACTCAATATAGGTTTGTTGAAAGCATGAATTAGTGAATTAATTCACTATCAATACTTCAAACCCGAAGAAGGTGGAGTGGGGAAGCTTGTGAGAGACACAGAGGATGATGGCCCAGATAAAGTCCTTCTATTCCATAATGCCATAATCTGATTTATGAAAAACAAGTAGGCAATTGCAAAACTGCTAAGTAATACAGTGGAGATCAGAACTGAAGGCAGTAGGAATACACAGAGGCTCTTGCCCCAGTGCAGGGTATGTGATTTGAAGAAAGGCTGTGTTTACATGACCCAGGGCACCAACATCTCCCTAGAGTCAAGTTTCTTGTAATAACGAACAATTTATCTAGTTACCAAGAAGTTCCATGTTTCTTGTTTATTTAGTTTGTTTTCAATGTGCTCACAGTTATAGAGCTTCTAAGTGATAGAGCTGGGATTCAAAGCCAGGCAGTCTGGCTCCCAAGCCTGTATCTTTTTCTTTCTTTTTTTAAAACTAATTTGAGGTGAAATTCTCATAGCATAAAGTTAACCATTTTGAAGTAAACAATTCAGTAGCAGTTCGTACATTCACAATGCTGTACAACTACCCCCTCTACCTACTTCCAAAACATCCTTCATTCTGAAGTAGAATCCCTTACCCATTAAGCAGTTTACCTGTTACTCCCCATGTTCTGTTTTTGATCCTCAAAAAGATCCAATTGTACAACGGAGGAAAGTGAGGCTCTGAGAAGTTCAGTTATAGGTCCAAGGTCACATAGCTAGTAAATGCGGTGTAGTGATTTTGAACCTTAGTTTTCTGACTTGCAGAGCCTAAACCTTTGATTAATACACATCTTTGGACAAACACACAAGGAGGGGTCTGGCTTAAGTTTTAAAGAGAGTAAATTTTGTTGGGGCAGGGATCTAGAAGCTTTATGTGCATACTCAGTTGTAAGAAAAATGCATGTTGAAGTAAAACTTCAACTAGTGCTACACAGGTAGTCAACAGAGCCCCAAGTACTCTTAAGCCCAAGGGCAGGGACTTGGAAAGAAAGGTCAGCCTTCCCTGCAGGAAGCTTTGCCAAAGCCTCAAGAACAATAAATTGGTTAGTTCCAGGGGCAGCCCTAGACGGCCAAGCTGGGAGTTGAAGAGAGGCAGAGTAACCAGGCAGGCCCAGCCAAGAAACCCCACGTGGTTGTTTGCAAGAGAAGCTGGGGGTGCAACTGGAAACAAAGTAGGATACAGGCCGCAGGCCAGTTGCATCCTGCTCTGAGGGATCAAGAGGACTCTCAGGAAGGCTTTGCCTTAGTATTGGGCTGGCCAAAAAGTCCATATGCTTTTTTTCATACAATAAAAGACACATTTTTCATTTTCACCAATAACTTTATTAATTTGGGTATTTTGAGTATGTCAGCTATCTCCGACTGCTAAACATCCTCCATTGCGTAAGATGGCCCCACAGCAAAGATTTGCCCAAAATGTCAATAGTACAGGAAATTTCCCAAACCACTTTTGACACATTCAATCACTCATAGCACCTTCTCCATACAGCACACAAATCTTTTTTTGCATTTCAGTTGCGTTTTTACCTTTCTCGAAACAATAAAGCATAATACGACAATCCATCTTCAATATTAAAATGGCTTTACAAAAATTCACCAATTTTGATTTTTTTTAATGCACATTGATGTGACAGCTGTTACAATATAGTTTTGAATGAGGTTTAAAGACAGCTAAGCACTCCTAGAGCTAGAGCAATGGTATAGAGGGGCTTTTTGGCCAAACCCAATATTTCTTTTTTCTTTCTTTTTTTAAAAGATTTTATTTATTTTATCTTTAGAGGGGAAGGGAAGGAGAGAGGGAGAGAAATATCAAGGTGTGGTTGCCTCTCGTGCGTCCCCTGCTGGGAACTAGCCTGCAACCCAGGCATGTGCCCTGACTGGGAATTGAACTGCGATCCTTTGATTCGCAGGCCCACACTCAATCCACTGAGCTACACCAGCCAGGGCCAAACCTAGTATTTCTTTGTCTTCTCCCTCCTAGAGGAGCTGTTACCACTCTAGCATCCTTTTTTTTTTTTTTTTAAGAGAGAGATTATTTATATTTATTTAGAGGGGAAGGGAAGGAGAAAAAGAGGGAGAGAATCATCAATGTGGGGTTGCAGCTTGAGCGCTTCCCACTGGAGACCTGGCCCACAACCCAGGAATGTGCCCTGGGCCCTGACTGGAAATCGAACTGGCGACCCTTTGGCTTGCAGTCCGGGGCTCAACCCACTGAGCCGCACCAGCCAGGGCAAGAGTTCCCCCTTTTTTAAGGGTCTCAGACAGAGGGTACCTCTCTTAAGTTGCCTCTCATGCAAGATGGCTGTACGGGCCCTTCCTGCCTCGATGACGGAGGGGTTCTCTCAAGCCCTCCACCCTCTTCAAGCTCCGAGTGGTCCCCAAATTCTACTTCAACAATGCGCTACATTAGGCCCAACCACACCCCTCCTGCTCCCAGAAGCCAGCATCTGGGAGCATCACAACTCCGCGGAGGTATCGCGAGAGGCAAGGAGGCCACCGCGGCCTGGAAGAGGAGGAACGAGGGCGGGAACAAAGAACTAAGTGGGAGGAGTCTGGCCGCTTCCGAGGTCGCAGCAGAAGACCGTCCCTCCCAGCAGCGCCCCCGCGTGACTGCGCTTTACATAACCGAGGCCTCGCGCGTCATGAGTGGCGTACACCAGCCAGACCGAATCAGAGTCCTCAGGAGCTCCGTGTTCCGCCTCTTCCTGCTTGATGGACGTTGAGATTACCAGTGAACGGGCGCTGAGCGCCGCCGCGCCCGCCCCGGTCCAGCTGCACCCGCCCGCCCTCCCGCCTGCCGCAGCCCGCAACCTGCCGCCGCCGCTGCCGCCGCCGCCGCCGCCGCCTCCTCTGCCAGGTTGTGCTTCAGACTGTCAGATAAAGCGGCGGGCTGAGCCGGCGGGGCGGCGAGCACGGCTCGGGCCGGACATGGCGGCGCTCTACGCCTGCACCAAGTGCCACCAGCGCTTCCCCTTCGAGGCGCTGTCTCAGGGGCAGCAGCTGTGCAAGGTGCGCGGGCTGGGGCGGCGGCCGGGAACTGGGACGCTGGAGGCGCGGCCCGGAGCCCGATGTTCTGCGGGGACGCCCGGCGGGGTCCCCTGGGCAGGGCGTGGCAGGCCCGCCTAGCTGAGGAGCCGCACCCTCCCCGCAGGGGGCTGGCCGGGCAAGTGGGGGAGTCCCGGACCCTGTCCAGGCCCCCTTGGCTGGCGTGTCCGGCTGCTTAGCAACCGCGAGGGATTGTTCTCGGACCCTGTGAAGTCGGGGGAGGGAACAGCGGGACCCCTGCTTGGCTCCAAACAGCCGCGCTGGAGATCCTTTTTCTTGGGCTAGCTGGCTTCCCCGCCAGGGTATGTCTGGTTGCAGACTGAGGGACCCCTTGCCCCGCCTGGGACTGAGCTCCAGAGTTGGGTGTTGCCTGAGAGGACCGTCTCGAACTCTGTCGCCTCACTGATACTTTTCAGCCAGTCTCAGAGTCGGAGGTGGAGAGGCTTTTTAGAAAAGGCGCACGGTCAAGCCTGCGAAGCAAAAGGATGATTTTTCAACATCCAGTTGGTGACCTTCAGTCCCCATCCTAACCAGCTGTTTTGTCAGTTTCTACCCCTGAAGATCCAAGTTCTCTTTTTCGTTTAAGTTGCTTTATCAGTCTTTGTCGACTTAAGTGCGTAGAAAAGCTATGTGAGGTGACAGTTAAAAGTCACCAAGCCGGCCTTAAAAATTAAGTTACAGTGTATATAATATGTATATATAGTTAGAGGAAGTTATGTGTATATAAAAAAGCAATAATAATTTTAACCCAGCAATTTCATTTCATAAGTGAACCTGCTCAAAAATCACACAGTGGCAGAGGCAGAACTGGATTAGAATCCAGGGCTTTTGACTCCATTCCCATCTAAAGCCAATTCATGCATATCTTTGTTTTACAGTAAGTGACTACAGAGTAGTTCCATATAAATTCCGAGTTATCTCCTATGTCAGTGCAGGGAAGTGATGCCAATATCCTAGAGGGCAAAAGGCCCAAAAAGTTAAAGTGACTCAAGCACAGTGGCCAATAGTACCCAGGTCTATTGAGTACTGAAGACCATTTCCATTTCTGACTGCCTTTGAAAATGATGTCCCCCTTTCATTTCAGGAATGTCGGATCGCACACCCTGTTGTGAAGTGCACCTACTGTAGGACTGAGTACCAGCAGGAGAGGTACAGTTTTTGTCCTCTGTGAAAAATGTTGATAGGCTTTTTCCTTTTAAAATCTGTAATCAGTGGCATTTCAATGTACAGATCTGTAGTCAATTGCATTTTCTACGGATTCTGCAGTTCTTTATTTTAACACATCGATGGGTGTGAAACACACATTTCCTAGTTATGCATTGATGGCTTACATTTTTTAAGTTAACTTTTCTTTAGATCCTTGATCAGTTTACATTGTGGTTATGATCTGCGTGGCACTCAGCAACGAGAATAATACACGAGCTTCATGTGGCAGTGTGTTTATATACAGAGTTTGAAGAATTTATAAGCCAGAAGAAGATACTTTTGGAAACGTGATAATCCTGATAAAGGGCTTGTTGGCTGGATTTTTTGTATGATATTATTTTTATCTCCAGAATATTGCTTAAACTGTTCTTGCACATCAAGCACTTGTGGGTGCCTCTCCTTGTGAAGGGTTAGGCTTTAGTCGAAGATGACACTTTTCCTCACAACTGTTTATCAGTTCAGGCATTTAGGTAATATGACTTCTGGCAAAAGACATTTTTATTTCTGTCTCTCCTTGGCTCTTAGAGGGACTGGAAATATTGACAAATATTTGGTCATAACATCTATATCCCCACATCTGGGATTTTTATATTCTTTTACATATAGAGGTGAGCATAGATGGAGAAAGGTCAATGTGGATTCAATCTGAGTTCATATTCCAAACACATACATTTAACCTTAACCTCAGATTCTCAGCTATTCATCTGAACTGAGGAGAATTAATTTCTTTTCTGCTAGTTTAGTTCAATCTAACATAATACTCTTTTCAGTGTTCTTTCCATATCTGATCATTTTACATAGTGATACTTGGAGATGTCATAATTAGAAATAACTCACTTTTTTAAAAATTTATTTTTAAGGGTTTATTTTAAAAAATATTTTATTTATTTATTTTTAGAGAGAGGGGAAGAGAGGGAGAAAGGGAGAGGAACGTCAATGTGAGAGAGAAACATCAAGTGGTTGCCTCTTGTATATACCTTGACCAGGAACTGAACCTGCAACCCAGGCATGTGCCCTGACCAGGAATCAAATCGGCAACCTTCTGCTTTGTGGGACAATGCCCAGCTAACTGAGCCACACCATCTAGGGCAGAAATAACTCACTATTTTAAACTAAAACCTTATTTTATCTGAACTAATAAAATTAATAACTACAAAATAATTAAAAGATTCCTGGCTGCTGTGGCTCAGTGGATTGAGGGGCTGGCCTGTGAACCAAAGGGTCGCCAGTTTCATTCCCAGTCAGGGCACATGCCTGGGTTGCAGGCCAGGTCCCTGGTTGGGGGCATGTTGAGAGGCAACCACACATTGATGTTTCTCTCCCTCTCTTTCTCTCTCCCTTCCCCTCTCTAAATATTAAAAAATGAAATCTTTAAAAAAAAATAATTAAAAGAGCTATTGGCCAGATAGTCAACCTTCAGTTAACCAAGTGTCCAGGCTGTATTTCACCTTGGCACTTAGCAGTGACCCTATTCTTTGGGTTTAAGGAGGAATCAATGTTCAGATGTTCCAAGTAAAACAACTTTTTTCTTATAGAAGCCTTGTGTCTCTCTCTTCCTTTGCAGTAAAACCAGTACAATATGCAAGAAATGTGCTCAGAATGTGCAGTTGTATGGAACGGTAAGGAGAGTTCTCTGTACCTGACAGTGAGTGCTCAGGTCTCTTGGAACTTTACATTTGTGGACTGTTAATGTAATTACCACATTTTTATTAGAATAACTAGTTGTGTGTAAATACTTTATCATAAAAATTCAAACTCAGCTAATTCTCAGTATTGAAGAGTTCTGTGTTTATAGTCACTGTATCAGGACTGTGATTATAGTTTTCCTGAGAGGCTTCAGTAACTAGTGGAGAGAGGAGGGGACAGACGGGTCTTATGACTTGACTTCTTTGTTTGGTAGCAGTTGACTGTTCATTTCGATGAATGATTTTTTTTTTCTCTCAGTGTTAGGGTTCAGGATACATGTTGTTACAGGCATTTCTCCCAACATGTTTCTATAATGGTAATGGCAAAGAGGCCTTTTCCAGAAATTTCAGTCATTTGTTGGTTTCTCCAAAGAGCTGGTTCTATTAAATTTCTCATAGAAGTCCCAGCATCTACACTAACGGGTTTTTGTTATTTGCTCATTTATTTATTTTACAATCAATAGTCCTCTGCGTAAAAACACTTTACATAGTGTTAGGAATTGGGCTTCACTTGATCAGTCAGTGTGAAAGGAAATTTGTAAAGTTGGGAATACATTTTTACCATGACTAATGGACTGTGTAATAGGAACCATTGCTCTAAAAAAGGAATTGGTATTGTATAATATACTTACTTGACTTTTTTTCTCTTTAAGCCCAAACCTTGTCAGTATTGCAATATAATTGCAGCATTTATTGGCAACAAATGCCAGCGCTGCACAAATTCAGAGAAGAAGTATGGACCACCATATTCTTGTGAACAGTGCAAGCAGCAGTGTGCATTCGACAGGAAAGATGACAGAAAGAAGGTAAATTTCTGTGTTTTTCTTGATTTTTTTTTTTCTTCCAGAGAAATTAAGGTGGGCTAATTGTGTCAAAAAGACATAATACCCTGGCTGGGTGCCTCAGTTGGTTGGAGTATTGTCCTGATGCACCAGCATTTCGGATTTGATCCCCGGTCAGGGCACATAGAGGAAGCAACCAATGAATGCACTGATAACTGGAATAACAAATCAGTGTTTCTCTCTCTCTCAAATTAATGAATTTAAAAAAAACCCATATAATAGAGATGATGTATTATATAATTGTATTTCTGAAACCTATATGATTTTATTAAACAATGTCATCCAATAAATTCAGTTAAACAAAAGACATAGCCCTGGCTGGTGTACCTCAGTGGATCGACTGTGGGCCTGTGAACCAAAGGGTCTCTGGTTCTATTCCCAGTCAGGGCACGTGCTGGGTTGCAGGCCAGGTCCCTAGTAGGGGGCATATAAGAGCATGTTTCTCTTACATGGATGTTTCTCTCCCTCTCTTTCTCCTTTCCTTTCACTCTCTCTAAAAATACATAAAATGTTTTTTTTTTAAAAAGACCTGTAACAGAAGGTTTTCTTACTTCTACTCCTACTTCTGTTACTGACCTTGAAGAAGATATTCTGCTTTTGTTTTCTTCATTATCAAATGTGGACCCTTACATCTAACATCTCATGGGTTAGTATTTCATGAGAATCTGAATTACAGCAATCAGTATCCCACATAAGTGAAGTGGTGAGTGGCAGAATTCTACAGAACTCTGTAAAGGAGAGATTGTGACTCAACCAAGAGAGTCGTACTACCCATCGGTTTTATTGTCTGGCTCTTTAAATGTTTCTGTCTGTTGAAGTTAAAGATCACAAGAAGGTAACATGGAGGGAAGCTCTGTGTGAAATGATGGTACCCTGGTGGAATCAAAATAGTTCAGATTTTTGTCTGTTTAAAGCCGTCCAGTGAGTTCCAGTTGCACTGAGAATAAAACCCAAACTCCTTTCATGGCCTACAAAGCCCATTCCTGACTCTCAGTCTCATTTGCCGTCACCCTTTCCGCCTCTTCCCTTGATCCAGCCACACTGGCCATCTTTCAGTCCTTCCGACATGCCAGTCTCATTTCCACCTTTGCACTGGCTGTCCTTTTGCCCAATACTTCCTCCTTGAGAGTGTCTTTTGTGGTTTTTCATGTCACGTCTCAGCTCAAGATACCACCTCCTTACCAATACCGTTTCCTAACTCCCTCAGTCCTCTATAATATTACCCTGTTTTATTGTTTTCATAGCTTGTAACATTATGAGAAATTATCTTTTTTAAAAAAGATTTTACGTATTTATTTTTAGAGAGAGGTGAAGGGAGGGAAAAAGAGAAGGAGAGAAACATCAATGTGAGAGAGAAACATCAGTTGGTTTCCTCTTGCATGCATCCCAACCAGGGACTGAGCCTGCAAACTAGGCATGTGCCCTGACTGGGAATCAAATCAGTGACTTTTTGCTTCACAGGATGACACCCAACCGAATGAGCCACACTGGTGAGGGCAGATAGAGTTTAGATTGATAAGAGTCATACTTTATTGAAAACGATCTCTTTTCCTTTTTAGTTGTCTTACCTAACATGGCCAAAATATTAATCTGAAATACATCTTCCAGCTTACTGTTATTTATTGACAAAAAAAAAGATGGTTCTCATTTTCTATTTCTTTTTTTTTTTTTTTAAGATTATTTACTTATTTTTAGAGAGAGGGGGAGGGAAGGAGAAAGAGGGAGAGAAACATCAATGTGTGGTTCATCCTCTTCTGGGGACCTGGCCCACAATCCAGGCAGGTGCCCTGACTGGTAATCGAACTGACAACCCTTTGGTTTGCAGGCCGGCACTCAGTCCACTGAGCCATTCCAGCCAGGGCTCTATTTTTTTTTTAATTAAAGATTTTATTTATTTATTTTAGTGAGAGGGGAAGGGATGGAGAAAGAGAAGTAAAGAAACATTGATGTCCAAGAGAGACACTGATTGGTTGCTTCTTGCATGCCCCCAACTGGGGACCTGGCCCACAACCCAGGCATGTGCCCCAACTGGGAATTAAACAGGCAACTTTTCGGTTTGCAGGCCGGCACTCAATCTAACTGAGCCACACCAGCCAGGGCTCATTTTCTATTTCTTAAAAAGTTACTAAACAGAATGTTTTATTTTTTTAATTGCAGTATAATTGATGTACAACATTAGATTAGTTTCAGGTATCTAACATAAGATTTGAAATTTGTATGTATTGCGAAATAATCACAATAGGTCTAGTTAACATTCATCACCATACATAGTTAGTTACCTAATTTTTTTTCCTGTGATGAGAGCTTTTAAGATCTACTTTCTACCCTGACTGGTGTGGCTCAGGTGCTTTTTAGAGATGCTTAGGCTCTCAAGAATTGACTCTTACTAACCAAATTCATTAATTTTCAATGGGACCAGAATAGTCCTGCTGCCAACCAGGGCACCTCTTCCCTGAATCAAGATACTGGAGAGGAGCTCTCCCTCCCCCAGTCCTCCCCCGCACCCTGGCCTTCGCCCAGGTGCATTACCTTTACCTCTCTCTCCTGAGCTCTAGGAGCCCCTTCTTTAGCCTCTGTAACTTGTTTCCTGAGCACATTTCTTCTACAGCCCACTTCTACTTTTGTGACTTTCTAAATAAACTTTCTCTTATGAAAAAAAAAAGATACTGGAGAAGCTGTATTAGTAATCGGGGAGTAGCATATAGTAATAGTTGAAGCACAAACTTTGCAGTTCCTCAGCCTCAGGTAGCTGAATGATCTGGGCAAGTCATTCTTGTTACGCATCAATTTAACCGTTTTTCCAGTGGGAATAACAATAGCTAGTTCACAAGGACTTAAGGAGACTTAATTGAGATAGATATAGAAAACACTTAATTTTGAGCCTAAAACTCAGTTAATGGTATTGACATTAATATTATTATTTGGATTATACTAGAATTCGTTAAGTTTCTACTTTCTTAGTTATAATCCTATCTTAAGAGTATGGATATTTTTAGGCATCCTGAAATCACATGTTTGTAAACTTAAGGAGAGCTAAGCTTAGAGACTGAGCCTGGGTGACCTGGGCTCAGAATGTAAGGGTTGAAATCTTAGTTCTGTCATTTGTTTGCTATGTACCATTGAGCAAGTTATTCCATCATTGCCTCAGTTTCCTCATCTGTAAATGAGGCTAATCAGACCTGATGATTGTTATGAAAATTGAGTCATTATGTGGAAAGCCCTTGGAGAGGAATCTGGTACATGGTAAGTACTTGATAGGTGTTATCTATGATGATTTCTTTAAAAAAAATTTTTTTTTAAACATTTTATTTATTTATCTTTAGAGGGGAAGGGAAGGAGAGAGGGAGAGAACCATTAATGTATGGTTGCCTCTCATGCATCCCTTGCCGGGAGCTGGTCCGCAACCCAGGCATGTGCTCTGACTGGGAATAGATCCGGGATCCCTTGGTTCACAGGCCCACGCTCAATCCACTGAGCTACACCAGGCAGGGCTATGATGATTTCTTTATGATACTTTAATTCCCAGAGGGTAATTTTATATTATTTTAAATATATTTTTAAAAGATTTTATTTATTTTTAGAAAGGGTGGAAGGGAGAAAGAAAGAGAGGTAGAGAAACATGCATGTGTGAGAGAAACATTGATAGGTTGCCTCTCACATACCCCCAACTGGGGACTCAGCCCACAACCCAGGCATGTGACCTGACTAGGAATTCAACCTGCAACCTTTTGGTTCACAGGCTGGCACTCAATCCTCTGAGCCACACCAGCCAGGGCTAATTTCATATTCTTTAATTTTACTTTTAAGGGAGAGATCTGAAATCAAGTGCCCTGTGGTTTGATGTGCTATTTTTGTTTTCAATGCAGTCTCTTTTAGTGGAGTTACCTTGTTTTCAAACCTTTAGTGAAAGCTAGTAACTAAGCAAGGTCTTCCAGAGTGTTTTAAAATCAGGCCTTCTGGCCATATCCCATAACATGAAACGAACCAGATTGAAGTTTGGTTTTAAAATTCATTTATATGTTCATTAACAAATAATTAAATGCTTGTCATGTATCAGGCTCTGTTCTAGGTATTAGAAATACAGTAATGCACTGAACAGAAGACTTTAGTCTCACAGAGCTTATGTGTACGAGAGAGAGGTGGGTGAGAGCAAACAAGGGAAGAAATTAACACAAATTTTAGATATAAATGCTATAAAGAAACGGAGTATATGGTGGAGAGTGACTAGGGAGGCCAGTTTAGGTTGGGCACTCAGGAGGAACTCCAAGAAGGTGACATTGGAGCTGGAACTGGAATGATGAGAACATAGCCATGGTATTTCTGGAAGGCAAAGATTCCAGGAAGAGGAATCATCTGAAAAGTCCTTGAGGCAAAAATGAGCTTGGCTTGTGGGAAGAACAGAAGGTAGAGTAAACTAGGGGAAGAGAAAGGGAATGAGATTATAGGGGCAGGTAGGGGCTAGTTTAAGTCAACACGGGCCAAAGTAAAAAAACGTTTGGATTTTATACTAGATAAGATGAGAAACCATTGGATTATAAAGAGAGGAGAGATGTAATCAGATTTACATTTAAGAAGCCTTCTTTATCAGCTGGGTGAAAATGGTTTATAAGGGCCTAAGAGTGGGATTAGGGAGCTCATTTGGGTGGCTCCTGCAGCTGTGAGCAAGGAGAAGGCTTTACTTGCTTGGAGTGGGATAGATTCAGACTGATATGCTTGCTAATAATGGATTGGAGGGTGGACTGCAAACTGGATTTTGCTAACAAGATAAAAATACTTTAGATAAATGATGGCATGGCCTACCCATGTTCAAGATGGTGCACAAGATCTAATTTCAGAACAAGACATGGAAATTAAAATTCCATAGACATCATCACACTCCCTTCCCACCCTGTGTCATTGCAGCCAGCTCTGTGGCCCTGCCACCTGTACCAGGCTGCCCCACAAAAACAGGTTTGCAGTCAGTGCTGTGCAGAGGCGCCCGCCCCTGCTTCAGAGGATTTGGGAAGCCCCGTTCCGCTTTCCTAGCCCTGTGCCCTGCTCCCTGGTACAGATCTACTTCTGGCCAAAGGGACTAACTTTTCTAATTCAGAGTGTCATGGTAGGCTACCATCAGGGACCGGGGGCCCTGGAAACTACTTGCTCATTGGTCTTTTTCTGGGGATGTTCTGTCTGAGAAAAGATGTCCAGCATACCATTTTGTGAGCCATTTATAAGGTATTAAAACTGAAGTATAAATTTTATATTTTATAAAAATTTTTTTTGCCTGGCTAGTGTGGCTCAGTGGATTGAGTGCTGGCCTGTGATCAAAGGGTCACTGGATGGATTCCCAGTCAGGGCACATGCCTGGGTTGTGGGCGAGGTCCCCAGTAGGGGGTGAGCAAGAGGGAACTACACATTGATGTTTTTCTTCCTCTCTTTCTCCCTCCCTTGCCCTCTCTCTAAAAATAAATAAAATCTTTAAAAAAAATTTTTTATTACTGATTTTAGAGAGGGGAAGGGAAATAAACATTGATTTATTGTTCCACCCATTGGTGCACCCATTGGTTGATTCCCGTATGTTCCCTGACTGGGTATCCAACCCCCAACCCTGGTGCATCAAATATTTCATCTTCTATCTTCTCTTCTCTCTGCTGAATTTTCCTTAATGAGCACAATGGAGATATTTGTGTGTCTTGAAATCCTTGTGGAAACTTTGCTCTGGTCTGGGTTTGTTAAGTTGAAGAAAGAACAAACAAAAAGATAGATAAAATTAGTAACTCATATTTATTAAACAAGATTTATGTGCCTGGCACCATGCTTAACCTACATTATGTCGCTAAATTCAACAGCCCTCTGAAATATGTACTATTATCCCCTATTTTACCGATGAAGAACTTGAACCCGAGCGAGCTCAGGTGACTTGCCTAAGTTCACACAGCTCGTACGTGGCAGAGCTGGGACTTAGTCCAGAGGTCTGTGCTTCCTCTAGTCATGTTCTGTGGTACCCCAGTACTTCCGTCTTCTTTATCTTTGTCTCCTTGTCTTCCAGGTAGATGGGAAGTTGCTCTGTTGGCTCTGCACACTTTCATACAAACGGGTCCTTCAGAAGACCAAAGAGCAGAGGAAGCATCTGAGCAGCTCTTCCCGTGCCAGCCACCAGGAGAAGGAGCAGTACAGTCGACTGAGCAGCGGTAGCCATTATAACAGGTAATCCCAGATGAGTAAGGTAGGACTAGAGGTGCTGGTAGGTCCAGTGTAATGCTCACACAGTCAGCCATGGTAGATGCCGTTTTCTATAAAATTTCCTATTTATTCTCTCTGGTTACTAGACTATAGGAGGAATCTCATTTGTCATATTTTACAATTCATGTATTTTCCAAGAGCCAAAGACACTTCCATAAGATGTCAGAATTTCGTGACTTGGTTTGTATCATGTCTGAAAAGTTGGTGGTACTTAACTCCTTCACTTTCACATGTAAAATTCTCCTCACCCTTAGAATGAGTTATCTCCCTAGGAGATTGGACATTTCATTTTCTGAGGGATGAGGGTTTTTTTATGTATATTTGGCCAGGAGGTTGATAGATGTTCTAGGTTATTCCTGGTAGTGTTGTTAAGAGTTCTGGCTCTGGATTGAATCCTGGATTTTCCAGGTTCTCTGCATGAGATCTTGGGCAAGTTTTTTCATCTGTAAAATGAGAGAAATAATAGTATTACCTCATGGAGTTGTTTACAGTTCATGAATAGTGATTAGTTTTACAACCGGTGTATAGGAATACATTTTAGTTACTCTTCATTATTATTACTGTTATGATTTTGCTTATTCATATAGCAGACATTAAGTACTCCCAGGGACTTTGCTAGGAATGCAGAGATGAATCAAAGAATCATACTGCTCACCAAGAGTATGCAGTCTGGTAGGGAAGACAGACCTGAGATCAAATCATTGCAGTATAATTCTGTGGAAGCATGGGAACAGATTCCACAGTGGAAACGTCGAGATACAGACGTGAGAGGCGGTCATAATTAACCGCCTTAGGAAGTCATACGAGGAGGGCTTAGAGAAGAGCTGGCGCTGGAGCTGCGTCTTAGGCTGAGTCAGAATCATCAGGTGAGGAGTGGACAGAGGCAAACCAGGCCGAGGGAATAGCATTTGCAAAGACAAGGAGGACATGAGACCATATGGAACTCTGGGGAATTGCAAACCCTCTTACGTTACTGGAGCTTATGGTTGGGAAATGGGAGAAAAAGGGATTCTATAGATCTGGTAAGGAGCATGAACTTGATCATGGGGTTAATAATAAAAAAACCCCTCATTACTGTGGAGAATACACTGGAGGAAAAAGAGCCTGGGGGCTAGTTAAGAAGCTTTCTTTTGTAAAGTCCAGGTAAGAGATGTTAATACAAGAACCTCACTGAGGCAGTGGAACTGAAGGTCAAAGAGGCAGATTCAGGAAGATGCTTTAGAGGGAGAATGAACAGACAGATGGACAGGAGCTGCGTGAGTAAAGAATTATTCTCAGGTGTCTTACTTGGACATATAGCTAGACTCTTAACTTACAGAGAATATAGGGAGGGGACAAGGTTAGTTTTTGAAAAGCTGAGTTTGAAGCATTAAAAAGAATTATTAAGTAGGAGTTGAGCCTAGAACTCAAAAAAAGAGGTTTAGATATGAGCCATTGGATATACTTAAGTAGGAATAGAGATTACTTAAAAATGCGGATTCCTGGGGCCCTACCTCAGAGTTTAATTTAGTAGGATCTAGGATAGAGTGCAGGAATCGGTATTGTTGTGTAAATATCCCAGGTGATTCTGATGCAGGTGATCTGAGGGAGGCTGCTGCCAGCCACTGTGGTGGGCGGTTGTTGGTGTGACTCAGGCTGAGAACAGAACTCTGGAAGCATTCAGGAAGGGTGGAATGAATACTTGTGAACCATATCTGTGATAAGGGATTAATATCCTAAATATATAAAGAACTCATACAATTCAATAGCAGGGGGAAAAATAGTAAATACAGTAAAAAAAAAAAAATGGGCAAAGGACCCAAATAGACATTTTTCCAAAGAAGACGTACAAATGGCCAGTAGACACTTGAAAAGATGCTGAATATCACTGATTTGTCAGGGAAGTGCAAATCAAAACCATACCTCATCATACCTGTTAGGATGGTTATTATAAAAAATACAAGAGATAACAGATGTTGGCCTGGTTGTAGGAAAAAGGGAACTCTTATACACTGGTAGTGGGAATGTAATCGGTACAGCCAGTGTGCAAGAAAGTATGGTGGTTCCTCAAAAAATTAAAAATAGACCCACTGTATGATCCACCAAGCACTTCTGTGTTCATATCCAAAGGAATGAAGTCAGTATCTCAAAGAGATACTTGCACTTCCACATTCATTGCAGCATTATACACAATAGCCAAGATGTGCAGACAAATTAAATGTTCTTCGACAGACGAATGGATAAAGAAAATGTGGTATATGTAGAATATTATTCAGCCACGAAAAGGAAGGAAATCCTGCCATTTATGATAGCGTGGATGAACCTGGAGGGCATCATGCTAAGGGAAAAAAGAGAAAGACATACTGTGTGGTTTCACTTTTATGTGGAATCTTTTGTGAAAAACCAATTTCATTGAAACAGAAGAGAGTGGTATTTACTAGGGCCTGGAGCAGGTCAAAAGTACAAACTTGCAGTTGTAAGAAGAGTTAAGTTCTGAGGATCTAATGTACAGAAGAGTGACTGTAGTTAATGCGATTTTGTGTACTTGAAAGTTGCTGAGAGTAGACCTTAAGCATTTTTTCCATTAAAAAAAAAGTAAACTAGTGAGATTACAGATGCGTTGATTGTCTTGATTTTGGTAATCATTCCGTAATGTATGCGTATTTCACTTTACATATATATGGCTATATTTGTCAACTATTTCTCAATAAAGTTAAAACAAAGTTGGGTGATAAAAGGATGGCATGGTCAGTGGTATCAAATGTTGAAAAGACATCAAGTAAGAAAGGGTCTGAAGCATCTTTTGAGCTTAGCAATTGGACATCCATTAAGATGAATGGGTTGCAGGCTGGTTTTAGAGGATGAACTTATTAGGGCTAAAACTGACTTTTAGCGTTGTTGTGGGACCCAGATAACAGTCGATTCAGAGACACAGTGAAGGAAAACCTGGCTAGGAGTTCAAATATGTCAGCCTGGTGTCTAGTCCCAGCTTTACTCTTAACTAGTTGTATATCTCTGGGTGGGTCAGTTAGTATTAATGAGCCTCAGTTTCTGCAAAGTAGAAATAATCTCTTGTATATACCTCACAGGTTTATAAGGTGCATGTGAAACATTGAATGTAAAAGAACTTTTTAAACTGTAAGATACATTATACTTCTTATTGAAGTTTTATTGACTGTTTCATAGTTGTTAATAAGTCAGGTGTAGTGTTTAATTATGCCTGAGAATTTGGGAGGCCTATGGAAACAGGGCCATCCATGCATCCAGGACCTACAAAATCAACACATTGGTGTATTTTAATAGTCAAGAATAAATAGGTCTTGCATAGAAGAGCTATAATATTTCATTGGTTCTATTTGGCACTTTTATTGTGATGTTTTATTAATCTTTGATTTCTAATGTGTGTCTCTCTATTTTTGCCATTAAAAGCCAGAAAACGCTTTCCACATCTTCAATTCAAAATGAAATCCCAAAGAAAAAATCCAAGTTTGAGTCAATCACAACCAATGGAGACAGGTGAGCCAACTGCGTGTGCACGCTTCCGTTTGAAATGCGTACAGAGTTCCTGAAACAGGAATACATTTCAGGGTGTGCCTTAGCGCTAGTGTGTGGTTGTCAGTCCCGGAGTCACTATGCTAGCCACATGATCTCTTATAAACTGGCAGTACTGATATTTGTTTATAAATCGAATCTTGTCGTGAAGAGACGGGGACATATAACTGGATTTATTAGCAGGCAAATTCTGCAACCTACAAATAACTGCACCAAATTAATTCTAAGAAGTCAACAGTGGGATGCTTTCCATTATGACCTGTGCCTGTAGCCTACTCCAAGCAGGCCACGAGTCAGGCTCGAGAGGCAGAGCAGGGACAGGTTGGAGTTAGGCTGTGTTCTGTCTAAGGGAAGATCTGTGCTTCCTTGGCCTGCAGAAAGACAGCACAATGCAGATGCTAGATCTGGAGACAGTGAGATGCATTTAAATATTTTGTTTCCTTTTAAGCCTGTCTAAATGCATATTTTTATTCCTTACATTTCTCATCAACAATGCTTCTTGTGTGAGTTGCATTGTCCTAATACCCAAATTATCCCATCCATGTTGGTACAGTAGATTGCTTCCTAGCAGAGTCGTGGGCCCAACCATTTTTTCCTTTCCCCAGCATCCTGAAGTGAGGCCACCTTACACACTGTTGCCTAAAATCTTTGGAATCATTTCCATTCTGAAGATCCCTCCCAATCAGTTCTCCCATCCAGCCAATGGTGGTTTTGGGAGCAGACTGGCATATAGGCTTGTTTATATGCAAGTTGTCCTTGTGAAAACTAGCATCATTGATTTTAAACTTCTTGAATTGAACCTTCTAACATGCTTAACTTAGATATTTGGATCACATCGGGGAAGGAACCATAAAGTCCATCTTTATGGTCAGCCTTACTGTTCTCTGAACAACTAACTAATCTGGTCAATCTGAGGAAAGTAGATATGGCACAAATTGTCCCATCACCTCTGCCGGGTCTATGACCCTGCAAAAATGACTTCAAAGAGTGAACCACTGAATGCCCTGCTTTATAAAGGTCTAAGCCAAGACCCACAGCCTTTAGAGTCATCATTTCTGTCTGATGCTCACTTCTGACCCTGGCTGTGTTTGAAGACCTGGAAAAAGTTCATTCGTATCCTTTCATTTAACCAACCAGTTCTTTCTTTTATTTTTTAAAAGATTTTATTTATTTATTTTTAGAGAGCGGGGAGGGAAGGACAGAGAGGAGGAGAGAAACATCGAAGTGTGGTTGCCTCTGGCATGCCCCCAACTGGGGATCTGGCCCGCAACCCAAGTATGTGCCCTGACAGGAATTGAACCGGTGACCCTTTGGTTTGCAGGCCAGCACTCAATCCACTAAGCCACACTAGCCAGGGTTCAAATAAACTCTTATAAAAATTCAGGAAAAAAAAATGTATCCATCCAAGTTCTGATTTTTTTTTTGTCTCCATTGGTTCACTCAGCTTTTCGCCAGACCTGGCTCTGGATTCACCAGGCACTGACCACTTTGTCATTATTGCCCAACTGAAGGAAGAAGTGGCCACTCTGAAGAAGATGCTGCATCAAAAGGATCAAATGATTTTAGAGAAAGAGAAGAAGGTATGGTTTAGTTAATGCCTCTCAGGTCAGAATGATGCCAGGGTAAGCTATGTGGAATAGGGCATGGTGCTCACTCTATTTAACTGGTATTTGTTGGGTACTTATCATTGATGCTTGAGAGAGATCCAGTGGCAAGGCTGGGGTATCCTGGGGAGAGGCTCGCTGTCTGCTAAGAGGCTGTATGGCATGGTATTACCGTAATGAATCCACCTCAGCCCAGTGGGTTTAGAAAGTTGATTTTCTCTGTGTTTGGAGGGAGCTTACACTTCTCAGGGAGAATTTGTGTTAACCAAGCTTACAGAGATGTTGTATAAAACTTCAGTGTTCCCTTTTAATTCACAGTGGGGCGCATAACTGAGTACTATTTTTCTCAGCTTGAGCTTCCTTAGAAGGTTGTAATCAGAAAGTACAGAATGAGCATGGTGTTAGGGTAGAAGGAGGTAGTTATGTAATTGGAATTTTTAATGCTCTCAGGCTAAGAGAACCTGATGCCTCTATCATGTCTGTGGGACAGTAAAACTCAAAATATGTGGGCCAGGTCTCCCTTCTCCCCGGACAGTGTTCAGGTAGGCCTTCCTTTGTGGCTTTTGCGTCACCTTGCTTCTGTTGCTGACAGCTCCCCTCCTGAGTGACTCACTCTTTAAACATGTTAATGTCTTCAGTAAAATCTTACTCTGTTCTAAGTCTTGCTGGCTCTTTAAGGTGACTTTTTATATCCTTATTCTGATTCATGTCTGGTATTTCCTTTTTTCTTTTTCTTTTTTAAAGATTGTATTTATTTATTTTTAGAGAGAGGGGAAGGGAAGGAGAAAA
The DNA here is from genome assembly GCA_004027475.1 of Anoura caudifer. Taxonomy (NCBI): domain Eukaryota; kingdom Metazoa; phylum Chordata; class Mammalia; order Chiroptera; family Phyllostomidae; genus Anoura; species Anoura caudifer. The sequence continues at coordinate 182,124 of PVKU01000824.1, read as the reverse complement.
AGAGGGAGAGAAACATTGATGTGTGAGAGAGACAGCAATGGGTTGCTGCCTGCACGCCCCCTACTGGGGACCAGGTCTGCAACCCGTGCATCTGCCCTGACCAGGATTCGAACTGGTAGCCTTTCAGTTCACAGGCTGGCACTCAATCCACTGAGCCACACCAGCCAGAGCTCATGTCTGGTATTTTTTATTTTCACATTCTTAGAGAGGATCTCATTTTTGCCTTAACACAATATATTAATGATGAAAATAATAATAGCTAATTTCTGATGGATGCTTACTATGGGCCTAACTCTATTCTGAGTGCTTTATATGTATTAACTCATCCTCATAATAATTCCTTTGAGATAGGAATTATCATTACTTTATAGATAAAGAGTGCCTCCAGTATTTTTCTTCTTAGGATTCCAATCTACAACTAGCTGTTTTTTCCCTGAGCCTGTATGTTGCATTGTACCAAGTTTAGAATGCTATTATTCGTTCCAGTGGCTAACAAAGACATTTATGACATAAAACCTTCAGGTGCAGTCTTTCAATCTAATTTCCACCTCATTTTATAGAAGGGGAAGTGGACCTAAAGAAAGTAAATAGCATGTCCAATTCACACAACTAGTAAATGGCAAAACAAAGGAATAAACTCAAATCTTTCCCACTGTACCATTCTTTCTACTGTTCTCTGGTTTCTTCTTCCAGTAAGGTGGAGATTCATGGAAAGAGACTGATATTCTGATGGAGCAGGGGTGGGGCTTGGTGGAGGGAGGCAAAGGGGGAAAAATTGGGTCAACTGTAATAGATAAAAAAAATATATATATATATATAATTTAAATAAAGAGACTGGTATTCTTTCCACTTTATTACATGACTGTCATATGAAAGTGGACCCAAGTATATTTTCTTCATGGACTAGATCAGAATGGTACATAAAAGGATTTTTGCAAAATAGAGACAAAACAAACACTCGTTTCTACTGCATTGCAAAGTTAAGGTTTTAAAAGGAACAAAAACAAATAGTAGATCTTTCCCTATAACTTTCAGGATCAAGGTCACACTTCGGGGCTCTTTCCTGTCCTGCATATCTCTAGTGTCATCTGCCATTCCCCATGCTCATCAGTCATTAGAACAAGCTCTTAGTTACCTCACACCTTCTGCCTGTGCCTTTGCTGTTCACTTTGCTTGGGTGCCCTTGTCCTTCCTTTGTGTTTCAGTTGCTGCCTGTACCTCAAAACTCAGCTCACACATTTCTCAAAGTATTTCTTTTGCTCCTTGAATAGCATAGTTAACAGAAGAAGGCCTGGGGTTTGAATTCTAGCTCTGCCACTTGCTAACATGTATGATCTTGGCCATATTACTTAACCCTTTCTGAGCCTTGGTTTTTCCATGTATAAAATGGGAAGAATGATATTACCCCCCACAGTATTATCATAATATTGAATGAAGTAATCAATCAGTTTGCTTGGAACAGGGTGAAAATTCAGTAAGTGGAAGCAGCTCTTATTCTCATGGCTCCTCTGAAACCATCAGTCAAAGTGCATTATAATCACTGATTTATTTGGAGGTGGGTATTTAGAGTTATCCATAAAATCTTTAAAACCTGCCAGTGGTTAAGTATCAGAAATACTACTTCAGGATCCTGCGTACCTCTCAGGAAATCTTTAGGAAAAAAATAGGATATGGAATTCCCTGGCTTTGATTTAGGTGTGGATCTTCAGAAGAGCCCTGGACTTCATTCATTTGGGGGACCACCTAGCTCTCAGTACCAAAACATTTTTCATTGTACAGAAATTTCTTCAAGGTTACTCTGCTTTTTTTCCTCAGATCACAGAGCTGAAGGCTGATTTTCAGTACCAAGAATCTCAGATGAGAGCCAAAATGAACCAAATGGAGAAAACCCACAAAGAAGTCACAGAACAATTGCAGGTGATGACTGCTTATTTTATGTGGTAACTCGTGTATTTAGCTGATTATATTTTAAGTGGTCATTTTTTCTCCAAATATTGACAAATCACTTTAATCCACCTTTTACATGTCTTTTATTGTTTCACTTTTAGATGTGTTCTTATCTTTTCCCCTCAAAAACAGTGGAATTAATCAAAGGGTTCTTTGATTTTTGGATAAACCAGATGTGATTCCAGTTGTGTGAATCATAAATTCTGTTTATCTGGGATGTTAGGGGACTCCATGGTTTGTGATGGATAAAGCATCCTTTTGTAGCAGTGGATCCCAGGAGACCGAAGTTTACTGATTAACCTCCAGCAAATACTACCTTCTTTCCCCTGAACCTGGAGGGCTTTCTTTTGTTTTCTCTAAAATTTGTTTGTCTCTACCCTGGTCAGACAGCCCAGTTGGTTAGAGTGCCATGCTGGTATGCCAAGGTTATAGGTTCAATCTTTGGTCAGGGCACATAAAAAATCAACCAATGAATGCATAAATAAGTGGAACAACAAATCAGTCTCTCTCTTTCTCTCTAAAAAAAAAAAAAAAAAAAATCAAAATAAAAAAAAAATAAAATAAAATGTGTTCATTTCTTCCTGATCCTCTACATCTGCCTGCCCTAGCATCTGCATGAAAAACATACTCTATCTTGTTGAAACATCCTTGCTCTGATTTTTTTAGGCCAAAAACAGAGAGCTCCTGAAGCAAGCAGCTGCCTTGTCCAAGAGCAAGAAGTCAGAGAAATCAGGAGCTATAACCTCTCCGTGAGAGACCACAAGGAACAGTAACAGCAGTAACAGCAAATGGATTTCTGGGTTCAGATCGGAGACTTGGGAACTGCAAACTTTCTTAAGAAATCTCTATTTTATTACTGTTACCCTTCGTGCGATTGCAGTGGGCTGGATGGAAACACCTGGTTTGTGCTGTGTTGTGACTGCATGCTTGGATGTTGGCGATTTCCAGCTCTTTTTCTCTCACTCTTTCACACTCCCAGTCCTCTCTGTTCCCACTTTCCCCACCTTCTCTCAGAACTACTAGCTCTGTTTCTCTCTTGGAACTACCCTTTCCTCCTTTTTCCTCTTCTTTTTTGTGGTGGTTACTGCTCAGTGTTACGTGCAGAATGATGTTTTGTCCATCGTTGCATCCTGCCACACCCATGAGCAAATAGTTTGGCATTAATTTCATATCACTGCCACCCTCTGAACTTTGGAAAACTGCCACCTTAAGACTTGGTACAATGGACGAGGCTTTCTCTCTCCAATAAACCTTTTGCTTCAGGGTATACTCTTGGGTTTTTTTCCAGGTATATTATGTATGAACTTTGTACTATGTATAGCCAGAGTTTTATTTATTTTTTAAAAAAGAAACTTTCTTGATAAAGGAATAATGGTAGTCTAGCTTGTTCTTCTTGTAAAAGTGATGCCTCTTTAAAAACAAAAAGTTCTACTCTAGCTTTTAGTAAAAGAATCAAATCTTTTCTTTCTTGTTACCTTGGAGTCTTAACAACTGATTGTTAAGGTGAAATAATTCAATGCATAAGTGTGGAGTTAAGTGCCTTTTGGAGGATGTCTTGGAAGAGCATTTGAGAAGATTCTTAGGGAGGTAGCAGTAGTTTGAACAGCCTGTCTTTATAAGTAAAGGCAGGAAGAAAGGTTGTCCAGGTTGTACTGGACACTTCCCTCTCGCACCCCTTTCTGATTGTTTCATGTGACAGCTTTTAAAGTCTCACACTGCCACTTCTTTTTAAAAAAAAAAAACAAAACCCTTACTTGCTTATATCAGTTGTCATACTTGGCCATTGTGAGAGAACATTTTTTTTACATGAGCAGATTCAAAATGGGATAATATTTGAACTACAGAGCATTTTCCAGGTCAGTACAAGCTACTCAAGTATGGACTCGGAGTCCGACGGAAAGAAATGGTATCACTGTACTTCTCCCCATCCCAGCCTGTGCACTCCCTTTGAACAGAAATGTGTTGAAAATAGGTGCTTCTCAGAAGCAGCTTGGCTTTACCCATAATTGTTTATGTCCTGTTTTCCCTTCTTGACCCGATGGGCAGGCACATGGATTTGCTTTCCTAGGAGAGGGTATAAGTCTGCATTTTTAGTCATGCTGTCAGGTCCTCTATGTGATGTTTGTGAAAGAGATTAGAGATGTTCAGTGTGCCATGAAACAGTAAAATCAACTGCCTTGGAGTCAGTCATTCATGCAAGGGGGTGCTTGAGTTAGAGGCAATCATGAGGGCAGATTACCTTTGTACCTCATCTCCCCGAATTGCGGCAGTAAGTTTAACTGCGAGGCATTTCCTAGAAGCAAACCCCAGTGGTGACAGCGTTCTCACGGGTGGAGCCATGCATGGAGTGGGGCAGAGCCGTGGAAGTGGGTGGCTTCCTTCTGATAAGAGAAACAACGGGCCGTGTTGTTTCTGTGTCACTCTCGCAGGGAACGTAATTTTTCCTTTCAGGCGAGGGAGAAGGCAGTGCTAAACAGTTTTATAACTTTTTGAATGAGAAACTTTTAGGTAAAGACAAACTGTCATAATATTTTTCAGATGCATATACGTTGACTGTGGGGAAAAGATTGTGAAAAAAGTCATTTTTTTGTTTTTTTAAAGACTTTTGAGAAATTCTGTTACATGAAGTGACTATAAAAACATATTTAGTTTTATACTAAATCTTTTTTTAAGGTTTTGGCACTTAATATAAAGCAAATTCACACATTTTCTAACTTTCCACAAGTTCTCAAAAGGGAAAGAAGAAACCTCAGTCTTGCAATTTTGGTTTTTAAAAATCATGACAACGTTTTACCATAAAATTGAGTAGCTAACTTTTGGTAACACCTTTTGTTTATTTGTATGTTTGTAATAACAGACATTTTAAAACATAGGAATGTTTTGGTTTGTACAGACTTTGACAAATGTGTGTTAATAAAACTTCATATTGACTCAAGTATAATTTTAGGTGTGTATTTTTTCTTCATTTATTTCCTGTTGGTTCAACAATAATCCTATTATCCCCTTCAACTTAGAAAACAGTTTGTCTTGCTTGAGAACTTAAGGAATTACAACCCTAACTATGCTAATAGTTTTTTCATGTCCATCAGAGAATAAGCTCATTCTCTTTCTTCTGTGATTTTATTTATCCACTTGCTTCATTACAAGCATTGTGCTAGGCAATGAAGATACAGCAGTGAGGAAAATCAACAAAGTTACTGCCCTCATGGGGCTTCCATTTCACAGAATATTGGACACTACCATTGTTTCTTGGTTTTATATTCATCGTGATTATTTAAAAATATATATATAGGATGAATTTAAAAACTTTTGTAATTTTTACTTATTTTTAGGGAGAGGGGAAGAGAGGGAGAAAGAGAAGGAGAGAAACATCAATGTGTGAGGGAAACATCAATCGTTTGCCTTCACACACCCCTAACTGGGGATCTGGCCCGCAACTCAGGCATGTGCCCTGACCAGGAATCAAACCAGCGACCTTTTGGTTTGCAGGCTGGTGCATAGTCCAATGAGCCACACCAGCCAGGGCAGCGTGAATTTTAATAAGGTATGAGTGAGAGGTTTTTGAGATGCCATCTCAAGAAGGTGAGGAATGTATTAGTTTGAAACCTTGGTGTTAATAGTTTAATAACACGTATTGTCACTGTCACATCCTGGTCATACTATTTTATGGACTCAATGACAACTTATTTTCTCTAAATAATTGAAGATAGTTTTATTTTGTAGGTGCTATGATCTGAATATTTGTGTTCTCCACAAAATTCGTATGTTAAAATCCTAATCCCCAAACATGATAGTATTAGGAGGTGGGGTCTTTGGGAGGTGCTTAGGCTCTGCTCTCATGAATGGAACTAGTGCTGTATAAAGGAGCCTCCACAGAGAGAGCTTCCTATGCACCTTCCACCACATGAGGACACAGCTGGACGGTGCTAGCTGTGAGCTAGAAAGAAGGCCCTTATTATAAAGCAATACATGCTGGCACCTTGGTCTTAGACTTTCCAGGCTCCAGGACTGGGAGAAATTTCTGTTGTTTATAAGCCCCCCAGTTTGTGATATTTTGTTACAGCAGCCCAAACAGTAAGACAGTGGGCTATATTTATGACCACCTTTATTGTGTGAATTATCTTTATGCATTTATTCAGTCTTACACACTTATTTAGCAATAAAAAATACCAAACCACTGATATATGCAACATTGTAAACCTCAAAAACATCACGTTAACCCTGGCTGGTGTGGCTCAGTGGATTGAGCACCAGCCTGCGAACCAAAAGGTTAACTGGTTCAATTCCCAGTCTGGGCATATGTGTCTGGGTTGAGGGCCAGGTCCCTAGCTGGCACATGAAAGGCAACCACACACTGATGTTTCTCTCCCTCCCTTTTTCCCTCCCTTACCCTCTGTCTAAAATAAATTTAAAAATCTTTATAAAAACATGTTAATTGGAACAAGCCAAACGCTGAAGAATACATAAAGTATGATTTCATCCCTATGAAGTCCAAAAACTGGCAAAACTAATGTGCAGTGACAAAAATCATATAATGATTTCTGTGGATAGGTGGAATTGATTAGAAAGGAGCATAGCTCAAGAAAACTTTCTGGGGTGATGACAAAAATGTTCTGTATCTTGGTTTGGGTGGTGGTAACATGGGTATATACAAGTGTCAAAATTTGTTGAACACAATATCTGTGCATTCTATTGTATGTCAATTATAACAATAACAGTTAATATAGAAAGGCACTTAATCCTAAAAATGCTACTATGAACATGCCTATACTTGGTTTTTGGAACATATATGTGTGCATATCTTTTGAATGTATAGTTAGGAGTAGAATTGCTGGGTCATAGAATATGCATGAAACACAGCTCTGATACTTAATAGCTGCATGACTTTGGGCAAGCACCCAGAACCTGTAGAGAACATGGATTTCCTTATCTGTTACCAAGGAGCTAATATCTTGATGGGTGCCAACCGTGAAAACTGTTTTTGTCAGTTAACACAAGGACATAAAGCTGAGAAACCTTATTCTCTAAAATCACAGATTTCAGAAAAGTTGCTAATTGAAGTATCAGTAAGAATGGAATATTCCACTCTTGCCTGGAGGATGTGAGTTACTTTGACAGAGAGCAGCAGCCTCAATTTCCAACCCAGGTGCAAAGCTTCAGATAAGGGGTTTCCAGATACAACATTCCACATTTATCTTCACCTTGTAGTTCCAAGGAAACAGAACTTCCAGTCCTTTTATCATCTCAGGCCTGACGAGAATCCCTTTACAAATAGCCTGGTGTGCTTTGAGTCTATATCAAAACACCATTTCTTTTAAATTTTACCTACACTCCATCCTTTCCCCAATCCTAGAATAAGTCTCTCTACCTGTGCTTGGTGTGATGCTCCACAACTCCTCTGGTGTGCAGTCTGCCTTACAGCCTTCAGTTAGTAAAACTAAGTTTGTCAGACCACAGGTGGTCTGTACCACATGGGCTTTATGTTGGGGATTATAGATAAATGTTTGTAAAATGTGTTCACATTGCTTAGGTAGGCATTTAAGAAATGGTGGTGATTTTTTATTATTCATGTATAAACTCGAGAAGTGTTCATTTGACATCTAGTATTTGCAAGGCACAAACGTATTGTTATGAAGGGATAAGATAAGATAGCACAGGATACAGATGGATAACCACTTTAAATGAAAAAAACACCACTGCATCTTCAGTTGTTAGGAGAAAAATACCTTTACTGAACTTCACTTTACAGAGACAAATGTAAATGAAAACATTCTCAGGACTATTTTACAGTTTTAAGACCATTTTACAGTTAAAAAGTACAATTTACATGATTTGCTATGACATAAAACGATGGATTCTAAGAAATGATAGGGTTTTAACCAGAAATGATAGAGAGCCTCCAAATGTTATCTGTTCCTTTCTATAGAGAAAGAAATGCTCTCATAAATGCTCCAACAAAAAAAAGAGAGATAGACCAGCTTACAAAAACTAAGGCTGAACACAGACTCATTCACCCATTGGGGGTCCCTTCCCACATACAGGCAAGCAGCTTCCTCTTTGCCATTCCCCAGAGATCGCAAAGCAGGCTAGGATGGGTTGGGGTGGAGAACACAGGAAGCAAACACTGCCAATTCCCCTTCGCTTCTCCCTATCTTGATCTCCCAAACCCAAATCCTATCTTTGTCTTTCCATTTACCATAAGTTCACAAAATGCAGTCTTCTTTGGGAACATTGAGGACATACACTCCAAATGACTTAAGAAAATGATTTAAAATCATTTGAGGGTATAGTTCTCCAAGAAATCTTGGTTTTGGATATAAATGAAGATGCCATTTGCCAGGGATTTTAGATGAAGAATGAATTTGGGAATATGCGAATGCGTTTCAAGAAAGTAGCAAGATGACAATGGAGTTAGTTTAGTATTTGAGTTGTGCAATCAAATCTCATGAAAGCAAATCAACCTGTGTCTTCATTTTCTCATTTGTAAAGGAAAAATAATAACGCTTACTTCGTTCAGTTACTTTACGTAATTTAAAAAACCAATTGCTTACTATCTATCCTGAAGGTAGTAAAAAACATAGTTACAACATGGTCCCTTGCTGTGAAAGAGCTTATGAACAACTGAATTGCAGTGACAATTCACACTTAGTAGGTGCTCGGTAAATTATTATTATTTTTATTATTATCGTATCGTTTTGATTAGAAAAGGGGTGGGAGGAGAAATGCAAGTGCTTTGAAAACCATAAAAGTACTCCGCAAGCACTCACAAAGCCAGGGGATGGAAGTAGAGTGAGGACTTTCAGGAGTCTGGCTAAAGATCTGAGTTTCAAAATTGTCGAATACTCCCGTATTTGAGCCTGAATTCTCAGAATAGAACATGTTAGCGCTGAGATCATCTGGCTAATCGGAAATTCCTGCCTTCTGTCACCGTGCCCTGGCGAGAAACAGTACCGCCAGCCACCTCAACTCCCACTCCCAGCTCCAACCGTGTGACGCCACCACTCCGACGCGTATCCGCGTATCCTCCGGACCCTGCGTTTCCAGTCTCTAAGGTACAGTTCCCGGCAATAGTTCAGCTGCGCACGCGCACTGTACAGCAGGGCGGGGCGAACGCGTGCGCACTGCGAGGGGGCGGGCTAGTGCGCACGCAGCCTCAGTCTCTTCCCTCGCCCTTTCTCTTCCCGGTTTCCCAGTCAGTCTGCGGTTCGGTTTGGTGGCTGCTTCCGGTGGGACCGCCGAACAGGGCGAGTCGGTTTCAGCTCCTCGTTATGTCCTACGGTCCCTTAGACATGTACCGGAACCCGGGGCCCTCGGGGCCCCAGCTTCGGGACTTCAGCAGCATCATCCAGACATGCAGCGGCAATATACAGCGGATCAGCCAAGCCAGTAAGTCGGGGGACGGAGCTGGGATGCGAGGAGAGTCCCAGGGACAGGCCTGGGTGAAGCTGCCGCGACGCGGAGCCCGTCTCGGGCTGCGGCCAAGGCCTCACCTGAAGACGTGTCGGGCTTTCCATTCTGGGGGCAGCGAGCTGTCATCTTCGAGTTTTGTCAGGCCCAGACTCCCCGAGGATCCGAGCCCCAGCTGGAAGGAAGCTTGAGTCTCTCCTTAAGAGTTATGCCCTCATGATGTTGGGGCCAAAACATCAGTCCTGACAGCCCCAGGGTGGGAGAGTGTGCGTGTGTCACCTGGAGATCCGTGAGTTGATTTGGTGCAGTGGTCAGCCTAGTTTTTTCCTGTCATCGCCTCCCCCACGCCACCGCCCCCCACCTCTTTCCTGTTTGGCCAGTTTGCATCGGTAGTTGTTTACTGATGTAGATATTAGGTTTACGTTCTGTTCAGCTCTGGCTCCTTGGAAATCAGCAGCTTTCAATTAAGGGAAGTGGAGAGGGCGTGTGTTTAGGTGACTTAAAAAACAGTTCTTCCTTTAATGAATTTGGGAATCAGATACAATGACTTGTATTTGAGGGGTGAGATAACTTCCGTTTTAACAAAGAGAATTCACTGCAAACATTTCAATTCACATTATTCTGTCTTTTATAGCAAAAGATTTGCACATATTTTTGTATTTCAAGCCGATGAAACTTTTGTTTTCCTTCACTATTTACTGACTCTTGAACAAATCTGATACACAGAGAAACTCAGGGACTTCAGTGAGTAAGATATAGTAGGGCTTGTGGTGGATTTCAGAAGGTCATTGTCTTAAAACTTCACCCCCACAAGTAGTGCCTGAGTGAGACTAGCTGAATGAGTCAAATAGAGGCTATTTCTTGTGCCTGGGTATCAGCTTAGCCTTATAAACAGGAGAGCAGCAGCGACTTTACTTGGAAAAATGGTGATCATAATCCTTGTTGTTTATTATTGTGTGTTTCGTAAGCTTGGCAGTACTGCTAATAGACAGAACTAGTTGGCCCTGAACACAGTTATTTTCAGTATTTTTAAAGAACAGAGTATCATTTTGCTTTTAAATTTAAGTACATCATGTAGAATTTGAGAAGTGGGAAGTTTCTGATGGGAAGGGATCAAGACTGGGTGATTCAAAAGTGGAAAGAAGAGTATGTGGTCTGTTTAATCCAGAAATTTAAAAAAAAAATTAATATGAGCCCTGGCTAGGAAATGTAGCAGTACTTTGTGTTCCGTTTTCTGCGAGGAAGCTGTAATACAAGTTAGATTTTTAAAAAGTCTGGTTCAAAGCCAAAAGTTTTCTGTTGAAGCTAAATTTAATTTTAATATCTATTTGTGAAATCATTCTACATAATATTTGAATGTGAGGCAATGTGATAAGTACTGTGGGAACTGGCATGGATTCTTTCAAAAGGGTTTCTATGGAGGACATAATCGATGTAGAAAGTCGAAAGGGATCAGTGCTATAGAAGAGGTATAAATAACATTATTTAGGTATTCAGGGGAGAGTGAGATCATTTTCGGTCAGGAAGAGTCATGGAAGGCATTATGGCATTTGAGCTAGATCTGGAAAGATGGTGGAAAGAGTTTGAACTTCTGACAATAAAAAAATGGAAGGGCACTCCAGGAAGGGATACAATGAACGAGGCATTGTAGTGGGAAAGCATAGGGTATATATAGAAAAGTAGAGTGATTTAGTTTGGCCAGAGTGGTGGACTCCACAAAGTAGTGGAAAACAGGATTGGAAAGGTAAGTTGGTGTCCAAATAGGAAGAGCTTTAAGTACTAACCTTGGGGAGTGGGGGAAGGTTGGATTTAACTCTTTAAGGAATATGTAGATGTTGTAGGATATAGATGTAGATGTTTAGGAATATAAATATGTTGAATTGGAAGGGAGACACTGCAGTCAGAAACACCGGTTAGAAACTGAAAATAAAAAGGAAGGAAATGATAGGAGAGGCTTCTTTGGTGATAGAATTGATAAGATTTAAGGTTGGGGATTGGGCTCAAGGGACATTGGAGTCAGCCATTAATTACATTAATAACTAATGTTTGGGTACCTACTGTGTGCCAGGCAGTATGAAAAATCCTTTTTTAAAAAATATATAATCTTTATTATATTTTTTCCATTACCATTTAGTTCCCTTATACTCCCTCCCTGTGAAAAATTCTTTTCACGTGCATTATCTTAATTTTATAACAACCCTGTAATTACCAATATTATTGTAATTTTGTAGATTAGGAAACATGCTGAGAAAGAGAAATAATTACCCAGCTAACATGGCAATACCTGAATCTGAAGCCAGGTCTGTTTCTTATGATCAGCAATTAGCCTTTCTATAATTTTTAATTAATATTACAGTTTTACAGCAATTAACACTTCAAGTTACAAGTGACTTTTTAACTCAGCATAGAAAACTATGGGGAGTACCTGAGGCTGTCGATCTTTGTCTTCTTGTGATGTGCCTACCTACCTCCTAGGCTGTCAGTGTCTTTGAAGCATGGGCCATGACTTGATTCATCTTTGTATTTCTAGTACTTTTCTCACTCCCAAGCATATGCTAGATTCATTCATTTACTGTTCAGCAAATACTCTTTGAGCACCTGCTCCATGCTGGGGATGGAGTGATGAACATGAAAGACAAAATCCCTTCACTGATAGTGTGTGTATGTGTGCGTGTGTGCGCGCACAAGTGTATATATACACATATATAAAAAATATTGAGTAATAAGTGCTATGAAGCAAAAGCAGCACAAGGGGATAGAGAATGAGGGGAGAGAGAGGATGGGTGTGCTATTTGAGATAAGTTGGTCAAGGAGGGCCTCTCTGAGGAGGTGACATTTGAGTAGACACCTGAATGAAGCGAAGGGAAGAGCCCTGTGAGTGCTGGTGGAAGGCATTCTAGGCAGAGGGAATAGCAAGAGCAAAGATCTTTGTGTGTTCAAGTAGCAAGGAGGCTAGTGTGGCTTGATTGCAGTTAGAAAGGAGAGCATAAGGTCAGAGAGGTAGCCAGGGATCATATCATGAAGGGTCTTGATGCCTGATAAATTGTACGCAGTAGATTTAAATGAATGAGGTTTTTCTACCATCTTGGAACTCTTGCTGCATTCTCCTTGTACTATGTGGTACCTGCCACATCTTACTGACCCTTGGCAATATGAATTAGAATTCTTCCTTTGGGATTGTTTGGTGAGGAACTGGGAATTTAAAATTGGTATGGTGACATTGTGTCTACCCAATTAGTACTATCAGGCTAGTGCCTGTCCCCTAAACCTCTCTAAGCCATGACTGTCACATCGAAGTGTACATTCTGAACATGAGCCGAGACGTATACCCACATCCATCCAACCCTGCAAGAACCTGTACCCACTGAAAATATGAGAGAAGAGCTATTTTTTTCCTTACCTGTTTAGTGACAGACATGGATTTGCAGTAGCTGAGCATATCAGCCTGAAATAATGGCATGTCACAGCATGGGTTGTTACAGGTACAGTTGAGGTTCACTGCTTGGTACAGAGTTGTTATCAGTTATGTGTTTGGTACAGAGGGGAACTGCGTGACTCTGCCTGTTGTGGAATGAAAGGTCTGAGCAGGTATTTGCTGAGGCAGATATAGGAAAAAACCTAATAGCCTCCAAGTTATCTCTGAAGAAATTGAAAAACAGCATTTCTGTTTTTTGTTTTAATTTTGATTTTGAGGATAAGTTTACGAAAACTGGGGACAGTGAAACAAGGAAAGGCCTAGCATAGAAGAAGCCACAGGAGAGAGCCTAGGATGCTTTGGCTCCCTACAAGTGTTATGGGAAAGAATGAGCCCAGGTGGGGCTGCTGTCAGTTCACCGGAAGGTCAGAGAAAAGGGGACCTTGGAGACAGATTCAGAGGGTTAGCCCAGGACAAGCTGTTGCTGCACTTTGCTCCCCTGGTTGCAAGTCTTGTGGGGGTCCTTAGAGTTTAGGAAAAAGAAAATTCACTCAAAAAAGGAGATTCAAGTGGGCATGCCCCAAGGAGGGCATGCAATAACAGCATTTCTGTTATTTAATGTTGCCAATTTATTGATACTATTTTGTTTACTAAAAAAAATAAAAAGCAGTTGAACTTTTAAAACTGATTATCAACAAATTCTGTAGGTTTTTCTTTTAGTTATTTTCATATTTTCCCTTTGCTTTTTATTTCATTGCCACCCTCTTAAGTTTTCATGATCTCAACGTCTGTATTCCAACAGCATACTCCCAATGCCTCTGTTCCCATTCTAGTTCATCCTGATAATGCCATCAGCAGTATGTCTGAAATCCTGTTTTATTATTCACTCACCTCCTGAAGAGCCTACAGTGGTTCTCTGTTGTTTGCTATATCATATCTAACATTCTACCTTGTTTTTATCCTGTCATCTTAACCCAAATTAACCATATTTTCTACTTCTCTTCACTCCTTGCTGTAGGCAGACTTGCTTTCTTAACATCCCTAAACACTGGCATTTGCTTGTTCTGTTCCTCCTTTCTGTAACATCTTTCCCTACCTCACTAGCTGTCCAAATTATACAATTCCTTGAGTTATACTTAAATCCTGCCATCTATAACTAAGCCTTCCTTGGCTTTTTAAAAAAGATTTTATTTATTTATTTATTTTTAGAGGGAGGCGAGAGGAGGGAGAAAGTGAGGGAGAGAAATATCAATGTCTGGTTGTCTCTTTTGTGCCCTTCACTGGGGACCTGGCCTGTAACCCAGGCATGTGCCCTGACTGGGAATCGAACAGGCGACCCTTTGGTTCACAGGCCGACACTCAATCCACTGAGCCACACCAGCCAGGGCCTTCCTTTGCTTTTGACAGTGAAGTCAGAAAGCATGGGCTTTAGGGTTCACTGAGTCCCTGTTCCTCTGTGTGCTGTTAACCTTCAACAGGTTATTTCCCAGCCCTGGCTGGCGTAGCTCAGTGGATTGAGCACGGGCTGCGAACCAAAGTGTCGCAGGTTCGATTCCCAGTCAGGGCACATGCCGGGGTTGTGGACCAGGTCCCCAGTGGGGACCACGCGGGAGGCAACCACACATTGATGTTTCTCTCTCTCTTTCTCCCTCCCTTCCCCTCTCTAAAAGTAAAATAAAATCTTTAGAAAAAAAAAAAAACAGGTTATTTCCCCTTTTTCTCTGTTACCCCTTCTGTCAAATGAATAGTATTGTCAAAATGTGTTGTTTGAAAGTGCCTAGTGTGATGTCTGGCACATAGTAGCCACTCAGTAAATGGTAGTATTATTGGTTGAGTTTCCGGCCCTACTACGGTATAGTAGTTAGGTGCGAGCAGGCTCAAGAGTCAGACTACCTGGGTTTGAATCCTAGATCTCCTTCTTACTAGCTGTGTAACATATTGCTTTACCCCTCTATTTCTCAATATTCTCATCTATTAAATGGAGTTAATATTTATTTCTTAGGGTTGTGAGGTTTAAATGAGGTAATTTATGTAATGTGTTTAAAACAGTGCCTGCAACATAGTGTTTAGGAAATATTAGCTATCATTTTTTTCTTTGAATTTGCAGGCAATTTCTTTTCACAGTTTAACACTTATATTTTGTATTCTCTAATTAATTTATGTTGTTCAACCTTGTCATTCCAACTAGGGACATCACTATTAGTTTTGTGGGAATAAAGAGACCATGCATTGTGTGTTTCTCTTTAGTTAGCTACAGTGCCTGGCACGGCAATGGATATGTAGTTGGCATTCAATATGTACTTAATTGATTTTATTATTGCTAAGTACATTTTACTTGGTCTTGCATTTAATAATAATAGCTATCCTTAATTGAGTCCTTTCTGCGCCACCGTCCTAAATTTAGATTCATCTTATCTCCCATCCTCACAACCACCACATGAGACTTCTCATGTTATTCTCATTTTTAAGGTGAGGAAACTGAGGCACAGGAGTTGAGCATTTTGCTCAAGATCAGAAAGCTAGGAAGCTGGGCTGCAGGCCAGGTCCCTGGTTGGGGGCGTGCAGGAGGCAACTGATTGATGTTTCTCTCTCTAAAAATAAATAAACCTTAAAAAAATGAAATTCAGTGATAGGAGAAATTGAAGCCCCATTTTAAAAATAACAAAATTGGCCATCTTCTCAGATCACTGGCTATCTGAATAAAGCGCCCATAAAGATTAAAAAAAAAATAATAATGACAAAATTGCTTACATAGAACTGAATGATTGTCTTTACATTTGACCTGGTTGTCTGGGTTCCAGGATTATGTAGCATTTCTTTTTTTTTTTCCTTTTTAAAATTTTTTTCCTTTTTTCTTTTTTTAAATTTTATTGTTGTTCAAGTACAATTGTCTGCCTTTTCCCTCCACCTCTCCCCCTCACCCCTTATGGGGCATTTCATAGAAGATATCTAATTATTTTCATCCAGAATGTTGTAACAAATTTACTAGAATGCTTAGAAAAAAAGTTTTCTCAGTAAACAAGTTGAACAGAAAACTGTATTTTAGATTCAATCCATTTTGATAAAAATCTTTACTAATAGTATCACTTTTACTTTTTGACATTTTAAATCCATTCAAGTGAAAATTAAGTATATATGTACTCTATTTTTTGTGTGTGCTTTAGGTTTATTAAGGGATACAGTTCTTAGATGTGAAATAAGTGGGTCATTGAGACACTATTTTTGAATAAATCCCTGATGTTGGTGGTTATGGAGGGCAGTGTGCAGAAAATTCTGCTGCTTTGGGTTCCAATAAACTGCTGTTCTTGTAATTTGAAATTTGGGTATCTAATACCTGGTCTTGATGGAAACTTTTGGAAACTTAGGAAAATATCTTAATAATCAAGAATTTAGAAGGAGTTGGTGGAGGCTTAGATTGATTCTGGTGCTTAGCTAGCAAGCAATCCTGTGAAGTCTCCCTACCCCACACTTCCCCAACTCCATGCCCTCCCTGCTCCACACGCCGCAAAGTCAGGTAATCTCAACAAAAGAAGTAAAAAACAATCCAGATGAAGAAAGTTCCCAAATGAGAATATAGAAATAACAGCTGGTTTTTCATGGATTTTTCCTGTGTTCTGTAAAATCCCCATTGCTCTCTAGGATATTTAATAAGTTTTGATAGATGACTAATAACTTGATACTTTGACGTATCTCCATAGTTTCTAAGGAGCATGCTTTACTTTATAAAGACAGTCAGTAAAATGAAATGTGTCCTTGAACTTTTGAAGCTCTACCTTTTTGTGTCATGTAGTCAACCAGTGATTTTCTAGAGAGGTGTGTGTGTGTGAGTGTGTGTGTGGTTATGCAAATACAAAAATGAGTAGAATGTGGTCCCTGCTCTCCAGAGGCGTATAGGCAGCCCAGTCCCATCCGTACACAGGTGGAGCCTCTCTAAGCCAAACTGTGGCTTGCCAAACATTCCTTGGTTACACAGCATCATTCGGAGACTAGAGCTTCTTTGTTATTATTGAAATTTAGCATTGAGCAGCGGTGGGAGTACTTAGAGATCATTTAGTCCTCACAGAGTTGTAAAGATTTAATAAGAAAAATCTACCCACACAAATAGAAAGTACTATGACAAATAGTAAGTATTCAATATATGGTAGCTAAGCCTGAATATCATATACAGTTCTCACAAAGAGACCCAGCAACATGAAATGACTTGAGTGGTGCCACACATCTAGGTAGGGGTCAGGTCTGGTTTAGAGTTTTGGTCTCATTGCCAGCTCATGTTCATTCACATCTTCTTGAAAGCAAATGTCATAATATAAAAGGGAGGCTAACTCAGTTAATCAGCAATTACTTATATACCCACTGAGTGCCTGGTGCACTACTGGACTCGGGTGCTTACCCAGGAATATTGTCAAAGGTGGGAGGAAGTTGGGGAAGGAGCAAGTTAGAGCAAGGACATCAGCCTATCTAGAGCAGAGAGCTATTAAGTTAGGGAGGAATCAGATAGGCAAGGTGGGGCT
This sequence comes from Anoura caudifer, assembly GCA_004027475.1. Classification (NCBI taxonomy): domain Eukaryota; kingdom Metazoa; phylum Chordata; class Mammalia; order Chiroptera; family Phyllostomidae; genus Anoura; species Anoura caudifer. The sequence continues at coordinate 164,844 of PVKU01000824.1, read as the reverse complement.
AAGTGGAACACTGGAAGTGGAGGCCTGCCCTCTGTCACTACATTCTATTTCCTTTAAGCGTCAGCCTTTTGAGAGAACATAATGTGGCACAAAGAATAAAGCCACTGAAATTAGCCCTGGGTTTGAATTCTGCTTGTTATGACACTGTGCTCAAAACCCATCAGTGGCTTCTGATTTCATTAAAATCCAAAGTCTCTGCACTAGTTTATAAGGCCCTATACAGTCTGGCTCCCTTCTGCCTCTTTGGCTACTTCTGTTATCACGCTCTCCTCTGGTCACACTGGCTTCTGCTCTGTTCCTCCACCACGCCAAGTGCTTTTGCCTTGGGGATTTGTACTTAATACTCTCTCTGCTAGAAGGCTTTCCCCCCAGATATTTACATGGCTGAAACTTCCTCTAAGATGTCTTTGCTCAGTGTCACCTTGTCAGAATTCTTCTCTGACCACCCTTTAAAAACTAGTACCTGCTTCCCACCCCTCATCATTCCAGCCCTTACCTGAATTTATTTCTTTATACTACTTATCACTACCTGATATATGTTATTATTTATCTCTTTTCCTTAAAATAGAAGCTTATTGACAGCAAATGTCTCCTAGAGCATTGATAGAACAGGATAGAGTAGGTACGCTAAATGAACGAATTCTGTAGCTCTTGTGAACCCCAAGAAGTAATTTGTCTGCCGAATTGGACTCCTCACGGTCAGCTGAGGGCCCAAATTTATTAGTAAGAATTGTCTAATGGCCATTTGCTGACCGGAGCTCCTCATGTATGCTTTACTCGGAAGAACCTCAGACTGAACTCTCAGCACTACACCCTCCCACCCCCATCCTGCTTGTTTATGCTGTCTGAGTCAACCACTGCAGGGGAACCCTGGTTTCAGTCTTTCTCCCAAGTAACTGGGACCGGCCTGTTCAGTCAAAACTATGCAAATAATAACCTCATTTGCATCTATACCAACCAATCATAGTTGCATGATCAGAACTGTACAATTTGAACCCTGGCTGGTGTGGGTCAGTGGATTGAGTGCCAGGCTTGTGAACCAGAGGGTTGCTGGTTGATTTCCAGTCAGGGCATGTGCCTGGGTTGTGGGCCAGGCGCCCCCTCACCACGTTAGGGATATGTGAGAGGCAATTTCATCACTGTTTCTTTCATACATTGATGTTTTTCTCCCTCTTCTGCCTCCCTTCCCCTCTTTCTAAAAATAAATACAATCTTTTTTTAAAAAAGTGATGTTCAAATAAGATCATACTTTTCAAGTGTGAAGAACACTCCTGTGTTTCCTCTACTCTCAATAATTTACTTCTGACACTAGATATGTGGGTTTTCCACACACCAGGCAATAACCAGCTTCTCCAGACACCGGTTGGGTATCCTGCAGTTTCACTCAATTCCAGCACTGACTATTGGAGTTAGCATCAGATTCCACAGGTTAAGTAAGGGCTCACTCCCCCAAGACTTTACCCCACGCCAATTGCAAATCAGAAATCAAGGTTCCCATAACCACCTCCTCAGGTTCCATTAACTAGCTAGAGAGGCTGACAGAACTCAGGAAAACATTTATGTACTAGGTTACCAGTTTATTATAAGAGGATATAATTCAGGAACAGCCAGATGGAAGAGATGCCTAGGGCAGGTATGTAAGAAGAGGCTCTGAGCTACCTTGCTACCTCTGAGCTCAAGACACCATCTGCACTGATGGGAAGTTCATCAAATCTAGTTTAAGAGTTTTTATAGAGCTTAATCTGCACCCTTCCCCCCACGATTCCTCCTGTTTGAGGCCTGTGTGTTTGGCTGAAAAATCACTTGGTCACTCTGGTAACCAGCCACACCCAGTTTAAGGCCTTGGAGAGGCCCCACCCAACTCACCTCATTAGCATAACTTTGGTGTGTTCCAAAGGGGCCCTTTATGAAAAACAAAAGACGCTCTTATCACTCAGGAAAACCCAAGGGTTTTAGGTGCTTTGTGCCAGGAAATGGTGACAGTGACCAAATATACTTTTTATTATACCATATCAAGTATATAGCCCTATGGCACATAGTAAATGCTCAGTAAATTCTAATGTCTGCCCTCTTTCATAAATAATTTCTATGGCTAGCCAGTTGATAGCTTTAGTGATATCCTGATTCCCATTTGACTTAGATAATAAGGAAATCCACACGTTAGTAGTGAAAAATGATTTATACCTTATATAATGCTGTACTAGCAGAATGCAGTAATTATAGTGGTTACATCTTCCTGTAATTAAGTGAATCCTGTATCTCCGTTATAAAGTTGGAGGTACGTTTTTGCTAGAAAAGTATGGTCTGAAAATAAGATAAAATCATATTTGAAGTGCTATAAACCTGTATGTTTTTGACTTTATAAATTTGAGGTTGAAACATCTATGATACAGTGATCATTTTGGTTAAGGAGAAATAACTTATGCTTACTGCTAAGGGCTAGGCTGTTCAGCATCCATTTAGGAGCAGAGTCACACAATGGTCATTTAGAAGATTTTGCTTAATCATTGTTTCTCATCAGACTTAGAAGCGGTCCACGAAAGAAACTTCACTCTAAGAAAACGTCTTACAGGAGTGTTTTTGATCGAAAATTATATCAATTGGTGGGAATCAAAATCTCAGTGCATTGAGCAAATGGTCAAGAGAATGGAAGTTTTGCAGCTTATTTTATACTTTAGAATCAAAGGAGGAGACTTTAGGGGGATTATGTGAAATCCACTGGTGGTAGATTAGAGATGTGGGAGAAAGCAAAGCAGGGATATCTCTGAGAGTGGATGGAAAGTAAAGGGGGAGACACATACTTCTTTACAGGATAGTTACCAGTTACATCACAGAGATGTGTTGTGTGTGGACAAGATAACAAGAAGGGATTCTGTGATCTCACAATCTGGTGCTCTGGTGCGATGGCTGTGTCCTGAGGGGTCTGGAAAAGATTACTTTGACTTTGACATTCCAAAGGAATGTTACTGTAGGTGGATGAAGACAGTAGGAAACTTCTGGTCAAGATGGTGGGGTAAGTCAATGCGGTACTTGTATCCTCTCACAACCACATCAAAATTACAACCAAACTATACAACAACCCTTATTCAGAACAGCTGATCCTCCATAGTGGTTTGTGGTCAGTGGTTGCAGCCAGTCCTTACAGCTAATAGGCCTGAGAGTAAATCCTTACCTCAACTAAGCAGTAGGGTATACACGGCCTACATGCGGGTAGACACCTAGAGTACCAGCTTGGGTGATTGGGGAGGCTGTGCTACTAGACCTTGCAGAACACCTACCAGATTGGGCCACTCTGCCAAGCCCAGGACAGGAAGCAGCTCTACCTCATACATAGAGGGGAAAAAAAAAACACAGGGAGGCTGCCAAAATGAGGAGACAAAGAAACATGTCCCAAGTGAAAGAACAGAACAAAACTCCAGAAAAAGAACTAAACCAAATGGAGATGAGCAATCTACTTGATGCAGAGTTCAAAGTATAGTTATAAGATATTCAACAAACTTAATGAGAACTTCAACATCATAAAAAAGGACATGTAAACTATAAAAATGAACCAGTCAGAAATGAAGGATACACTAACTGAAATGAAGAGTAATTTACAAGGAATTGACAGTACAGTAGAGTAGATGAAGCCAGAATAAAATTAGTGATTTGGAATATAAAGAAGCAAAAAACACCTAGTCAGAACAGCAAAGAGAAAAAGGAGCCCTGCAAATGATGATGGGATAAGGAGCTTCTGGAACAACTTCAATTGTACCAACAATTGCATCATAGTGGGCAGTGGTAGAAGGAGAAGAGAGAGAGGAAGAAATTGAAAATCTACTTGAAAAAATAATGACAGAAAACTTCCATAACTTGGTAAAGGAAATAGACATAGAAGTCCAGGAAATGCAGAGAATCCCAAACAAGATGAACCTAAAGAGGTTCATCTTGATGTCCACACCAAGACGCATCATAATTAAAATGCAAAAGGTTAAAGACAAAGAGAGACTCTTACAAGCAACAAGAAAAAGCAGTTAGTTACCTACAAGGGAGCTCCCTTAAGATTTTCAGCTGATTTTTCAACAGAAACGTTGCAGGCCAGAAGGGATTGGCAAGAAATTATTCAAAGTGATGAAAAGCAAGGTGATGATACCTCTACTCAGCAAAGCTATCATTTAGAATCAAAAGACTTAAAAGAGCTTCCCAGAGAAGAAAAAGCTAAAGGAGTTCATCACCACCAAACCAGTATTACATGAAATAGTAAAGGTTCTTCCTGAAGAAGGAGGAGAGTGAGAGAGAGAAGGAGAAAAGGTAAAAAACATGAATAATAAAATGGCAATAGATACACATCTAGCAAAAATTGAATCTAAAAAACAAAATAAGGAAACAAGCAGAACAGAAACTAGTCTCATAGATACAGACTTTTTAAAAGATTTTATTTTTTAGAGAGAGGGGAAGGGAGAAGGAAAGGAAGGGAGAGAAACATCAATGTGTGAGAGATACATCGATAGATTGCCTCTCATACGTCCCCAACCGGAGACTTAGCCCGCAATGTAGGTATGTGCCCTGACTGGGAATTGAACCAGCTACCCTTTGGTTCTCAGGCTGGTGCTCTACCCACGTAGCTGCACCAACTAGGGCATTGGTAACTTTTTATTAATAATAAATATATGTGTCTTTCCAAAAGTGTTTGCTGTAAAACATGTACTAGTGGATTATAGTTTTTATTGTGATATTTGGTATTGAGGCCTTTTTATTTTTATTTTATTTTAAATTTTATTTTATTAATTTATATTTTTATTTTCACCCAAGGATGTTTATTCTTTACTTTTAGAGAGAGAGGAAGGGAGGGAGGGGGGAGAGAGAGAGAGCGAGAAAACAACATCACTGTGAGAAACATAGATTGGTTGCCTTTCATATGCGCCCTGACCAGGGATTGAACCTGACACCCAGGTATGTGCTCTGACCAGGAATCAAACCTGCAACCTTTCAGTGTACAGGATGACGCTCCAACCAACTGAGCCACACCGGCCAGGGCCTATCTTTAGTATCGAGGCCCTTTTAAATGTGATTAAATTTTTATCCAGTGCCTTGGGAAATCTGGAAAAATTTGGAAGTTCTTTGAGGATGATGAATAAAACCACCATCCTCCACTTAAAGACATACTCTACGGGACAAAGGTGAACCTCAGCATTTAAGGGAATGTATATGCCAAGGTTTTGATCATAGCAAGTGTTCTATTATTTGAATGTACTTATTCAGGATGTGGAAAAAAACTGCTGATCTTAGACATAGGGTGCTCATGATGAATCTGTTTTTTCTTTTAACAAATCTTTTTTCCTTCCTCTCCTCAGCTGCCCAGATCAAGAATTTGATGAGCCAACTGGGAACTAAACAGGACTCCACCAAGCTACAGGAAAATCTGTGAGTAGGTTCCTGACCAGGCTGGGTTGCGTGAGGGCCCTCCGAGGACACAGTGCCATTGCTGCACGGACGGACGCTTAGGTGTCAGGCCTGTGAAGCCAGGATGAGAGGCAGTGGGACCTGAAGTAATAGGTGGGTCTAGAAGGCGCGACAAAATATGTTAATGGACTGTGATCTTCTCTGCGTCTCAAAGTCCTTGATCCCTGGTTCTTTCTTTCCTTGGGCAGTTTAGCAGAGCAGTTTAGGGAAACAGAGAGGGAACCCCTACCTTTCTTAAACTGTATTTTGCCTAAGTGACCCTCCCTATTGGCAGAGGACTCCTAAGGATCTGCAGAGGTCATCTCATCTAGTTGGATTTCCAACTGCACATTATTAGAAAAAATTTATTCAGAATGACCCCAGAGGAGCCTGAGAGAATAGTAGACTGGTATTTCTTTTTATCACATCCTTCTTGAGTACATTTCTGCTGTTAAAAGTTGTACTGTTCATCTATAAAATATACAGAACATTTTTTGTTTCCTATTTTAGACGTGAAGTGAAGGAATGACTTACTACTTTAAGCTTTTGCCAGGGAGATGTGAAATATCCCTGGATATGCTAGTCCTGCCGGGATGTGCGGGCTCCTGATTGACTCCCTCTTATTTTAGACTCCCTTGTTTTTTATCTTGGAGTCTCCTTTGCAGTGAAAAAACATTAATAATTAATAGTGTGGCTTCTCCGTCCTCCCTTAACATCTTTGTAGAAATGGCCACATAACAGAGGACACCATGACTGACAGGAGCTCTTTTTTTCTTTCCACTACTTTTCAGTTTCACCTAATATATTACATATTCTTCCCTCTTTAATGTCCTTTCCCCTCTACTCTTTATATGTGTTTACACACTGTAGGACATTTTTGTTTTTAGAGGGAAGAACCAGAAAGTAAAGCATAAAGAACCAGTAGGGACTCGAGGGCAAAGCTGAAAAAGCACCAGGTTTAAGCAATACTTGGGGGCAGATCTTTGGAGGTTGTTCTCTAGGGTAGGAGCTATGCTTCGAATGCACATTTTATCCAACCGCCAGTGCCAGGGTTCTGTCTCTAGGCAGTGGGCTGTGACCGTAGCTCTGCGGAGCCCCTGGGCGACTCAGTGTGAGAGTTTTGTGAGAGAGTTCAGTGTGTCAAAACTCTTAGATTTAGCTGTAGGGGCAGTTGCTCTTCTTATATTTCTATCAGAACTGCTGATATGCTTTTCTCTTCTCCCCAAAGAGTTAAAATACCTGATCAGCAGATTTCACTGAGGCAGGTTCTTTCTACTCAGTAATGTGAAGAAGCCTTGAAGCAGAAGACTGGGTAGTAGTTCTGGAATTTTGTTGTGAACCCGGGCATCCAGTAATCTATTTCTTCAAGTGTCCTTTCATTCCCTGCTTTGTGAGACACAAAGCTGATACTAACTATAACAGTTTTCAAGAAGTGAGAAAATCCTGAAACATGTCTTTGTCTCTTAGGCAACAGTTGCAGCACTCCACAAATCAGCTTGCCAAGGAAACGAATGAATTACTGAAGGAATTAGGGACCTTGCCCCTTCCCTTATCTACTTCAGAACAGGTAGGTATTTTCTGTTTTTTGTTGTTGCTTTGTTTTTTAATAGGAAAGGATATTGCTTTAATGGGAAGACAAGTGTGTGAAACAAAAATAACTTCGCCTTTGGTGCCGATAGACCTTCTTTAAACCTCAATTTTATTATCAGTAAAATGGAAATATGCAGCCACCGGGACAAGAGAAAGAATGCATGCACCAGATCTTGCAAAGTACCTAGCACTTAGTAGGTACTCAGTATGTGGTGGCTGCTGCTATTATTAGTAATAACATTAATATATTAATAAAATAGGTTTAACTTAAGGAGAATCTCAACGTTTGATCTTAGGTTTTGGTTAGCAGCTTTACATTTTCAGGCTTGATGCTAGTTTGTTTTGTATCCAGTATCTATATAAACTTCAGTCGTACGTCTTTTATATTTTGCAGTCACCTTCATGTCCCATCATGAGTCATTCATAGGTCTCAGGTTGAAGAAATGCTCAGGAAAACAGATTTCTCTTTTTAAGTCATTTATTCATTGGCCATTTAAATCCTTTAAAAACACACACTTTCTATTGGATTCATTGGTTTCCTTGAAATGCCATGACTTTGTTCATACATTCCTGATGTCAGATGTGCTTCCTCCTTTGTGGCTTAACTCTTTTACCTGTCATTCGTGGTCTACCCCAAATCCTTTCTGTTTTAGGGAAAAAAGAAACCTTCATCTCCCTAAATCTGTTGTGAGTCCATTTTGCTTTTAGCTTCTGTACCATTCATAGGGGACACTTAGCTTATATTGCCTTTTATTATTGAACTGTTTAAATGATGATGTCCCATCTCTGATGGCTCTAAAGGTGAAGCCTACAACCTCCCTATCCAGGGGTTATCTGTGAGTTGTGGCTGCTGGAACATAAAATAGTATTAGTGTGTTGTGATCATCATCATTTTGACGTACAATAGAAATAGCATGTGTTATTGTTACCTGAAACTTGTTTCATATATATTTATGTATATGGTACTGCATCAAGAGGTTGCATTCTTACTGTGTGTCTCCATCAAAATAGTTTGAAGATTACTAGTTTAACCTATATGTGGTAAGCCGTTTAATGAAGTATATATTCCATCTTTGGAGTTTTGGCGCTCCTTGCACAAAAGAGAAGATCCAAGGCTAGATGCTTTCCCATCCTGCTACAAAGTAGTTAAGATAAAAAGTAATCTATGTGTAATCGCCCTTTGGTTATTCATCTGTGTGCTGTTTGTTTTAGTTGTAACTCATGCTGATATTTCAATTATGGACAGATTCCCCCTTGCCATCCAGTATCTCTAAACTGTTCCAGAATTACTCCCAGCTATGCACTTAGCAAATACACACTGGCAGATAGTAGTAGTAGGAAAAAAGGAGTCTAAGCGTCTGATGCAAACAGTATTGAAAGTACTTAAGAGTTAAATAGTAGCCTAAGCAAAATATAAATAGAAAGTTAAATCTGCTATCAAAAAAAATAGGGATCTAATGTATTCCAAAATCAAACAGAAGTTATTTTCGGATTATGCATACAGTTGTTCCCTTCCATTATCTTGGATCATTAAAAGTACGAAATAGATCTGCAAATACACTATCTCTGGTGAAATATAATTCCCTTCCTCCTATTGTGCTGAATTCTCTTTTCCTTTTCACATCTTTCTGCATCTAATCCATCTTAGCTGCATTACCCATTTTTTGCTACTGTCCTATACATCGAACCACACATTCTACTTGCAGTATTTTTTCATTTGTTTGTACTATCATCAGCGTTCTTTTAGCTGCTAAATCTGGGTCTTTTGGGGTCTTACTCCCTTTTCTTCTCTGATTCATTTGGTCTTCTTGCCCATCCTGTCTCCGCTGAAACTTTCTTTTTTTCCATGATTCCCTTCCATTTTGTCCCCCCCAACTCTGGTGAACCCTTTCTGGCCTGTTTTCTGTTACCCCAGCCTGAGTCTCACGCGCCTTCTCTGAGTCTGCAGCTCTGCCATTGATTCTGCAATTTTCTCACTCTATGCTTTCTCCCTCAGGATTCCTGTCTACTTTTCTAAGCTTCCTGTCATCTTTATGAACATGACCCTCGGATCTTCTTCCAGCGCCAGACTCTAAGCCTGTATTGCCAGTTCCTGTTCTGAGCTCTCCTCTTAAATATACTGCCTTCATCTGAAATTTAATGTGTTGTCTTATACCGAATCCCTCTCATTTCACCGAAACCCCTGAACTAAGCTGACTGACAGTACATGTTGTCATAGAAAATTTGAGCCTTTTGACCTAATATCCACTCACCCAAATTTCTCCTGAGGAAAAACAACAATAACAAAAACCAACTGTGTACTCTGGATCCAAATATCAAATTTCCTAGATTTAAATTCTGCCTGTGCTACTTAAATACTTACTGTGTGACCCTGGGCAAATAACTTAACCACTCTCTGGTCTCAGTTTTCTGATTTGTAAAATAGGGACTAAATGGTACCTAACTAATATAGGTTCTAGCATGGATTAAATGAGTTATTAAGTACTTACATCAGTACAAGCACATGGTAAGCACTGTATAAATATTAACTCTTACAGTAGGGCTCATTTTAGCTTTATTTATAATAGTTAAAAAGTGGGAACAATATAGAAGGAATATTTGCATTAAATTGACTAAATCAGCTTGATGAAGTATTATGTAATAAAGACCATAATTGTGAAGAGTATGATAACATGGAAAATGTTTATAATGTACTTAAAAGATAGTATTTTTGGACAGTGAGATTGAGGAATGATGTTTTTCCACTCTTATTGTTACAATGTTTATGAAAAAAAATCCCAGAAAAAGGAAAATAAGCTTCTCATTTCTAAATTTGCTGTCAGTGTTACTCTCACCCTCCCAGGTGTGAAATCTCAGCCATTCTTGACTTTGTCCGCTTCCCCTACAGCCACTCACTAAGTCATAATGTTCCTTAAAGTCATTCCTCTGTGTTCCCATCACTGACAGGTACCACACCCTTCCATCCTTAAACCTAGACGATTGCAGTGATCTTTTTTACTTTGTTTCCCTATTCCATTTTCTACACCATCACAGACTCATTTGTCTAAGCTATTGTTTTGTACCTGTCATGTTTCCTGCTCTGAAATCTTCACTGTTCTTTGTTCTTTAGAGGTTAGGTCCGAAACTCGTTAGCTTGGCACTTTACAACCTGCTATAGTCAGCCCCTTTCCTGCCTTTCCCCTGTCATCTTCTAGCTATTCTCGTGGGGAAAAAAACCTTTGGTTCCAGCCAAACTGTCTATCTCCGTATAGATCCTCTTCAAGTTTCTGCTGCCATGCCTTTGCTCACACTGTTCTCCTGCCTGGATGTGCCCAGCCCTTCTCTCTGCTTATCCACGCCTTACTCTTTCTCCCAGTGCTCACCTCCTCTTGGGGCCTGTTTGACCCCTTGGGTTCTTACTGATTATATCTGCTTCTAAACTCCTACAGTACTGGTTGGATAAGCAATTGTTTATAATAATGACTTGTTACTTGTATGTCAGTATCCTTTATCTACAAATACATGGTGGAAGCTCTTTGAGGTGAGGGGTGAGTTTTTACTTCTATGACCTCAGCACAGAGCAAGTGCTCTCAGCATGTGCTTTTTTGAGACATAGAATCAGTAAGCTTACTTAAGGTAGCTTGTAACTATACAAACTAGTTTTAAGGTTCTCAAAGATTTAAAATATCACTGTAGGGAACTGACTATGGTTTTCAGAGAAGCTGTGAACTCAGCATAGATGAATACAGTTTTAACATTTTAATAAAAAACAGTTTGTTTGGGTCCAGAATTGTCTGTTTGAGTCCACAGGTATTTATTCTGCTTTTGATTCTCCAGGAAACCAAAATTCTGAATTGCTATTCCCTCTGAAATTACCTTACAAAGTAAATGTCACCCAGTTCCCGGGTTTGTCAGAATGAAAATTCTGATGTGGCTTATAATATTAACCAAGGATTTGAGTTAGAGAAGAACAAAATTATTAATTTAAGGAAGAGCCTATTTCATAGTAGTTTTGCTAGTAGGGAATCCTTAGGGAGTATAATATTGCTTTTAATGGGTATTAGAACCAAATGATTTGGACTTACTACACAATTTCTAATTTTTGTTTAATTTTCTTAGCGCCAGCAGAGACTTCAGAAGGAACGCCTCATGAATGACTTCTCTGCAGCCTTAAACAACTTCCAGGCTGTGCAGAGAAGGGTATCTGAAAAGGAAAAGGAGAGTATTGCTAGAGCAAGAGCTGGATCTCGACTTTCTGTAAGTTTATTCCCCAAAGAAGACCTTTGCAAATTTCAGGATGTTCTTTCCTAAGTCTTTTTTTTTTTCCCCTCTGACCATTGGCCTTTATTTACTATCCCCCGAATAATAAATATAGACATTAGCTGCGCAAAAAATGTCAGATTGATATAACCTGTGTAAAAGAAATAATGTTTTACATGGTCAAAGACTAGAAAGGAAAGTGCACAAAGGTTTTAAAAAGTGACAGGTAGAGTTGTGTGATTTTTTATTTTTTTATTATACTGGCTTTCTGTTAAAAACTTAAAGAAGAAAGAATTAATCTGTTTCTTAGAATATTGTAGGCTAGGTTACTTGGACTAGCCTTCTCTTTGAAAGGAATTAAAAAACACTAGATTTTAACAGCCCAACTTCTCAAAAGCTCCTATGAGCCATGAAAATCTTAAGGTCAAAATCTAAGAGAAGGTAAGAACCTATAGAGGGAAGCAGAACACTGAAAGTGCTTTTGCCCTAAGTACATTTACTAAGGACAAACTTGAACTTCAGTTTTGATGTTCTCATGGTATGAGGGTGAATAACAGTCAAAGCTCAGGGTCCATGCAAGGTGGAGAATCTAAAGGAAGATGCTCCTCAAATTAAACTGGGCCCTAAAAGACCATATCCCCCAGTGGATTGCAAAAAGATTGCATTAGCACTGAGCTGAGCAAGTAGAGGACAGCAGGAGGGAGAGGAAATCCAGACTGTAAGCTGTACCACAAAGTAACCTTCAGGCAAATCGCCTGGACAAATTCATACCACCTGAATGGTGCAAAAGCCTTAAGCTTCAAGTAGTCCAGAACTGGTAGAATACCTAGGTGCCAGGGACAAGCAAATAGAAATCCTCTCTGGTTAGACCCCTTTATTCCAACCCTGAAATGATGCCCTCAAACATTTTCTGATGTGTGAGCAAGCAGCATAGTATTAAAAATAACCAAGTACACAAGGAAACAACCCTGAATGAGGACTAGTAGAAACAACAGTGAGGTGAAATAGACTTATGAAGACTTATTTTTAAAAAAATTTTATTGATTTGAGAGACAGACAGACAGACATCGATTTGTGGTTCCGCTTACTTATGCATTCATTGTTTGCTCCTTGTATGTGCCCTGACCAGAGATTGAAAGGGAAAGCTTGGCATATTGGGACAATGCTCCAACCAACTGAGCTACCCAGTTAGGGCTTACTAAGACTTCTTACTAGAATTATAAAACTGTACTTACTGTGTTTAAAGAAATAAAAGAAAGATTTGAAAACATCTGTAAGAAGCAGGAAACTATGCAAAGCTTTGGGAAAATGTCAAAAAAATTTCTAGAATTGAAAAATATAATATGGAAATTTAAAACTTCATGGATGGGTGGTATATGTAAAAAATAGATTAGAAGATATTATCCAACATGTGGGACAGGGGGTTAAGAAGGTAAATAGGGAAGAAAGATTGTGAGAAATAAAGAACGAAATGAGAGGATCTAACAGTTTTAATTGGAGTTATAGAGGAAGAATAGAACAAACATAGAGATATTTGAAGAGAAAATGGGTGGCAGTATTTCACAACCAATGAAAGATGCTAATCTGTAGTTTCAAGAAGCCAACCAATCCCAGGAGAGATAAATAAAAATTCTCCTCCAGTACATAAAGAGAAACTTCAGAGCATCAAAGACAAAGAGGAAAAGCATAAAACAACCAGGGAAAAACAATAGAATACTCTGAAGATGCAATGGTTAGCTTGACAGTTGACTCTCATCAGCAGCAGTGGGAGCGCTGGAGTGCCCCCTTCAGCGTTCTGTAGGACAATACTGGCTACACAGAGTTCTAAACCCGTCGGAAATAGACATCCAGAACGAGGGCCAAAGACACTTTCAGGCAAAAGAGAGTTTGCGATCAGCATTTCTTCTGGAATTGCAGATTAAAACCCAAATGATGTGCTTTTTCATGTCCAAAAGAAGGGCAAAATTTGTAAATTCTGTGAACACCAAGCATTTTTGTTATGGATATGATGCAACAGGAACTTTTCTGCCTGGCCAGTGGTGGCATGAATTGAATAACCACTGGCAAACATTTTGGCTGTAACTTCAGAACACGTGTATACCTTATGAGCCAGTAATTCTACCCTAGAAAAAACTGTGTATGTTGGTACCAGGATATATGTACAGCAATGTTCATGGCAGCATTATTTGTAGTAGTCAAAAATTGGAAACATCCAAATGTCCATCAGCTGTAGAATAGATAAATACATTGTGATATATTCATATACTGTAATATCATACAGCAAAGGAAATAAACAAAGCACAGTTACATTTCAGCATCAGGGATGGATTTGGCACAGTCCAGTGTGGTCCAATCAAAGCATGAAAAGAATACAAACCAGATAACATAATCCTATTCGTGTAACGTTCAAAGTCAGGTAATATAATATTAACTAAAGATGCATATCGTTGTATATGTAAAATATGAGAAAATGATTATCACAAAGGTGGGATAATGGTTACTTTAAAGGAGAGGGAAGGGGTTGTAACTGGAGAAGGGCACTCAGGTTGGCTTTAGGACACTAGTAGTTTTATTTCTCAACCTGGGGATAAAATAAAAATTAAAAAAAATTCCCACAGTGTTCCTGTGCAAGAGTAGAATTTTGAAAATTTAAAAAAATTTTCTTATCCTTTTAATTAATGCTGTATTACAAAGGGAAAGCTTTTTTAAAAATGGGAATAGATTGCTCTTTTAACATTTTTTTTCTGTTTCTTAATTACAAAATTAAACACATGCATTAGATTGATTTTTGAAGTGAGTTTGCTACTTAAGTACCTAATATGCTGTAAGTGTCCACTTTAAAAAACCTTTTTCTTTTTTTTTTAAGATTTTATTTACTTATTTTTTAGAGAGAAGAGAAGGAAGAGAGAAAGAGAGGGAGAGAAGCATCAATGTGTGGTTGCCTCTCATGCGTCCCCTACTGGGGACTGGCCTGAAACCCAGGCCTGTGCCCTGACTGGGAATCAAACCAGCAGCCCTGTGGTTTGCAGACCAGCACACAATCCACTGAGCCACATCAGCCAGGGCCATTTTTAAAAATCTTTGTATGTTCTAATAATTTGTTTAAACTTTTCAAGTTTCCCTTAATCTACCTCCCTCCAAATTTTAAAATAGGTTATCATTTATAATTACTTTTTTCTTTAGGGTTTTTTTTTTTTTTTATCCTCATCCAAAGACATGCTTATTGATTTTAGAGAGAGGGGAAAGGAGAGAAACATCAATTCATTGCCTTTCATATGCACCCCAACCTGGGACTGAACCCACTACCCAGGCATGTGCCCTCACTGGGAATTGAACCCAAAACTTGTAGTTTGTGGGACAGCACTCAACCAACTGAGCCATACCAGCCAGGGCCATTATCACGTTTAATCCTCTCTTTTGTCCATATTCTCTTCATCCTGTCTAGTGTAGTTTCTGTTCTGAGCCCAAACTGGAAGGCAGATTTCTTTTCTCACCCATTTCCTAGTCAAGACAGATTGCCAGAGCCCTGTGCCTTCCTATATGGATCTGGTTGGAGCCAAGGGCTGTAGCTGCTTTACACTCTAGCTAAAGGAAGCTATTGTTTCGTGTGTCTCTGACATGTTTCTGGATATCAGCAGCAATAATGCCCTCTGCTTTCTAGGCAGAAGAGAGGCAAAGAGAGGAGCAGCTCGTCTCTTTTGACAGGTAAGGGAATTATCACACAACCTGCTGGCTAGTTGAGATGGGATTCTATTCTATTCTATTCTATTCTATTCTATTCTATTCTATTCTATTCTATTCTATTCTATTCCTTTTAATTTTAAAAATCAGTGAGAAAAAAAAGGTGGAAAAAGAAGGGGAGACCTGGTGTGGGTAATTTATAATCCATCAAATAAAACAAAAACATCAAAACCGAGGATTTTTCCAAGGTTTTTGAATTATGTAAGGAATACTTTCAAAGTGAATAAAAATTCCAGGAATTCCCTGATGCCTGTGTTGGGGAGAGAGCCTGGCTCATTAGGAATAAGTATTAAGCATTTTATCTCTAATTGAGATTTATCATTTTATCTTTAATTTTTCAAAGTTATTGGGTCTCTGTTTACTCATCTCTAAAATGGAGACAATTCATTTTTCTAGGAGTATTAAAAGAGAAAGCAGTTTGTATCTGGAAAATGTCTCCATTCTTAATGTCTTCAAACTGTATCAACTATAGTAGGTCCTGAAATAACACCGTTTCATTCAATGTCATTTCCTTATAACCTTGACTGGATGCCATAGGAACTTAATTCTTGTTTATATCAATTAGCCTATGTGTGTTGTTTTGCTTAAAGTCACAGAATCTGTTATGAACACCTCAAAGGGGTGCTGTATTATTCAGCTTTCTATCTCCAGCACATGAAGGAAAATTTTTAAATAATGTCAGGATGACATGATTTATGCATACTGTTGGAAAAAATGCTTGATACTGGATTTTCAAATTGTTTCATGTCTAGCATAGTGTATCCCATTCCTGTCTCCTAAATAGGGTACCCAAAGAGTTATAACATTTCACTAACTTTTTACTTTGGTTTTCTACTAAGAGGTATTTAACCCAAAGCATAATCTTAAGATCTCTGAAAACCAGGAGATGTCTTTCTGTTGGACTGCCAGGTCGTTTAGCCTGCTCTTCTCCTTCCATTTAGTACCCAAGATAGCAGCACAGCTTGCACTTCGAGAGCACCATGGAAGAGAACGGGCCAGTACATGCTTCACTGACTTCAAATTGCTGCCTACTTTCCTTGTCTAGCAAACCTTAGTAAGGTTGCAGTGCGTACCCCCAAGTGGAAACAGCAGGGAGTCCCATCCCTCATAATTCTGCCTCATCTCAGTCTTGCCTGTGAAAGCTGAGACTTTGTTTTCTTGGTGTTATCGGCCCTTTGCCCCTGGATATGAAGAATGCAGCCCCGAGAGGCTTTGTGTTGATTGATACGGGAGGATTTGTCCTTGGGTAGGCTCTTCCAGCAGTAGAGATGTTGTCGGTGTCTCATGCACACCTCTGAGAGGAGGAGTCAACTAGAGTGCTTGTCTCCCTGTAGCCACGAGGAATGGAACCAGATGCAGAGCCAGGAGGATGAAGTGGCCATCACCGAACAGGATCTGGAACTTATTAAAGAGAGGGAAACGGCAATTCGGCAGCTGGAGGTGAGAGGTCATGTTTTTTGTTTGACTTGATGTATCTGCACTGTATAATCCACTTGGGTTTTCTCTCAGTGATTATGAGAAAACATGAAGTGAGTCACTGTGTGATTTGGATATTATGTTTCAGTGTAATCAGTGGTGAATTTGAACTACTCTTATGGTGGTAATTGGCCACCAAATCCTTTTCTCAGTCACCATGTCTTCTATGGAATCCGTGAGAATATGCATGGAAAACAGAGCAAGGCAAACAGATATTGTCTTGCTCATTAAGACTTTACCCCCAAACCTCAGTGCCAATCCCTGGGTTATGTGGGGCTCTACAGGGAGCCCCTTTGCTTAGTCTGAGTAGCTCAGAATAAATGTAAGCCAAAAGGTTGGCTCCATTTTTGTGGATCCAAAAGTCTAATCCTAAATTGTGGCTAGCACTTCAGTGGGTTGGAGAAATTGGAAAAGTTTTTAGGTGGGGGTTGAAAGATGTCAGGGCCTTTCTTACCTGAGTTTCCCACTTTGATTTTGCGCAGTGACCAGTAAAACATCCTTTCACCAGCTAACTGCCATCCCTTTAAGGGGCAAGAGGGAAAGGAAGGTTGTAGAGAGGAGAAACTTTGAGCTCCTCCTTGACCTTCACCTGTGGCAATAGTTCTGAACCCTGACAGCACATTAGAATCACTTGGACAATTTTTTTTTTTAATGCCTTAGCTCTCATCCCCCACACACCAATTATTAGTTTGGACTACGTGAACCTTCTGTCTTTTGTAGGTTAAAAATGGGCAAATCACAAGTGGCCCTGGGCGTGAATTTTTTTTTTTTTAATTTTCCAGATGATAATATGCAGTCAGGGTTGAGACCCACTGCGCCCTGGATCCCATCAGTATCTGGTCTTAAATGAGACAGTTCATCCTCAAGTTTGATTATTTAATTTCCTTCAAAGATATTGTATCTTTCTTTTTTTCACCTACTGCTACTAATTATTGACTTGCCTCTCTATCATCAGAAATACTGTTAGAGTAGGGAGTGAGACATAATGAGCTAAGGTAAGCACTGTAACTTAGTGGGTATCAGGGATGTAAGGGGCACTTCACATCTAACAGAATTAGTTCCAAATTCCTTAACCAGGCTCGGTTTTCATGTTCAGTTATTTCCTATGTCTGACATGCCAACCCTGTTCCAATGGAAAAACAACATACTCCCATGTGTCTCCCACACTCTCACACTACACTTCTGACACTTCTGGCCACCAAAGGTGTGGGGTTTTTCCACATCAAGCAATTTTGCCACAGCAGCTGGTTATCCTACAATTTAACTCAATTCTGATGCTATCTACTGGGAATTAGCACCAGCTCCCGCAGGTTGAGTTCACTCCCACACTTCACATGCCAGTGGCAAGTCCAGATTGTCACCTGTGCTTCTGACTGACAGGCTCTAACTTGGAGGCTCCCAAAACTCCCTCCTTGGTTTCAATTAATTTGCTAGAGTGGTGCACAGAACTCAGGAAAACAACTTCCTTGCTAGATTACTGGTTTATCATAGAAGGATGTAACTCAGGAATAGACAAATGGAAGAGACACTAGGGCAGAGTGTGTGGGAAAGGATGCGGGGCTTCCATGCCCTCCCCAGGTGTGCCGCGCTCCCAGGACCTCCATGTGTTCAGCAGCCCGGAACTCTCAGAGCCCGATGTGCAGGATTTTTATGGAGGCTTCATTTCATGGGTTTGGTTGATTGAGTTATTGGCCAGTACCCCTCCCCTCCCCATACTGGGGCTGAAAGTTCCAGCCACCTAATCACAAGGTTGGTTCCCCTGGCAACTATCCCCCATCCTTGGGGGCTGTCTAGAAGTCAAGTCTTTTTTTTTTTTTTTTTTTAAGATTTTATTTATTTATTTTTAGAGAAAGGGAGAGAAACATTGGTGGGCAAGACAAATATCGATCAGTTGCCTCTCACATGCCCCCAACTAGGGACCTGGCCCGCAACCCAAGCGTGTGCCTGATCAGAAACTGAGCAGCGACCTTTTGGTTTGCTGAATGATGCCCAGCCTACTGAACCACACCAGTCAGGTCCTCAAAAGTCAAGTCTTTAGGATAAACTCTGGTGTGGTTGAAAGGGGCTTGTTAGGAATAAATAACAGAAGATACCTTTGATCGCTTAGGGGATTCCAAAGGTTTTAGGAGCTCTGTAAAGGGAATGGGATGAAGACCAAATACATATCATATCTATGTTATAGTCAAGCTGGGCATATTTGCTCGAATAACACAGTTACCTTTCTGTTTATATGGCTTCTCTTTAGCTATAAGGCACAACTCAAGTCCTACCTCTTCTGCAAAGTCTGCTCTACACAGTGTTCTATACACCATTTATTAGTCATTTCCCATACAAAGCTCTTCTTATTTATGTTGTTGTGTGCTAATCCCCTCAAGTCCCAGTCAGCTATCCTTTTGTATCCACAGCAACTAGCAGACTGTCCCAAGTATGGCAAATGTCTTTAAAGTTAAAAAAAAAAAAGGGGGGGGGGGCATGGGCTTTAGAGATATAATCCTAGCTGTGATGCTTCGTTTTCTCACTGACTGGACAAGTTACATAACCTCTTTGAGCCCCAGTATCCTCAAAGATACTTACTTCATAGAGTTACTGAACGATTAATTTAAATATAAAGGAGGCATAGTAACATAAGTAAAAGATCTTAATTCTCAGTCTGGCCACTGCTAGCTGTGAGACCTTAGTATACCAGTCATTAAACTTCTCTGACCCCAATTTTCTCTTCTATAGTATGGAGACAATATATGTCTCATTGGGTTGTCATGCGGACCAGTTAAGTAATAGTTAATATTAGCTAACACTTATATATGATTTATAAGCTTTAAAAACACATGTGTCATGTTAATTGCTTTAGGTATGTTACTAACTTTAGGTAAGTAGAGGAGCTGAATCTCTAACATGGTGCTTAACGTTAGTTGTTTTCTGTTTTCCTTAGGCTGACATTTTGGATGTCAATCAGATATTTAAAGATTTAGCTATGATGATCCATGATCAAGGCGACCTTATTGGTATGTATTATTAATGCCTTTAACTCAAGGTGAGTCAGTAATGTTTGTGTGCAGAGAAGTCAGTAAAATGTGTCTTAGGAATACCATTTAAAATTTATTAAGTTTGGTTTCTTAGCATTTTTCTCACATCGTCAAATGTAGAAGGTAAAGTGAGGCCTCGGTGGGTGTTCGGCTTCGTTCACTTGCCGTAGCCTCGTGGTCAGTCTTTCGCTCTTTAGGGAAATAGCTGTGAGCTTCCCAGCCTTATATCTGGAAACTTTCACAATTCTGGGATTAGTAATAGAAATTATTTCTATTAGGAAATAATTTCAAGTTCATAAAAAGTTGCAAAAATGAAAGTTCTACAAGGAACTCCTTTATAATCTTTACCCAAACTTACCTCTTGTTAACATTCTACCTCATTTGCTTTGTATTTGCTCTCACTCTTTCTCTCTACATAATGTGTTAAACAAAAAAAATTAATTCCCATGGCTGAAAGCCTTTTGAAAAGAAAAGGGTTTATTAGGCCATGGCTAGCAAAAAAAGACCAGTCCTGGGGCACGGAGTCTAAGCCACCAGCAGCGCGGCGAGGCAGGAAAGACAACACGCTTGTCACCCTGGAGTCCTGCCAGCGTTTATGTATCTGATAGTGGGGAGAAGGATGGCAGCCCTTCCGAAAGGATGACGTTAGCTGTAGACAAAGGGGATGGGAGAAGGTGAAGCAAGGTCAGTTCTGGAGTAGGTGCAGGGCAGTCCCCAAGTAAGAAGTGTCCACGCCTGTGAATTAGCTGTGGGCAGCAGGTTGGAATGTTCGCATGTAAATAAGAAGCAGAGACTTCTGGGGTTCTATGGCACCTGGCTGTTCTCTCTTTTAGATCATTGCAGAAATAGCCATCTGGAAATTAAAACTAAATTCCAACAGATACACATAAATGTGAGCAGTCTTTTGTCAGAGCTGGTCCATCCATGGCTCTTAACAGGTTAACTGTCTCTCTTACTCCAAGGCTGCTATAGTTTTAATTTAGAAAACCTTAGAATTTTTTTTCTTGTCAAATGTATATACATAATTTTTTCTGAACCATTTATGGATAAGTTGCATACTTCATAACCCTTCTCCCTATACACTTCAATGTTTATTTCCAAAGAATAGGGCCATATCTTACGAGGTTAGTAACGTTTGATCTTGTGTCTGGATAGTTGGAATGGTGGTGGTGAAACCAGGACCCATCAGAATTTTGTTCAATTTGCAGTCTTGAAACACCAGAGTTTGGTAAATCGTCCACTGCCCTCCTTTTTTGCAGATAGCATAGAAGCCAACGTGGAAAGCTCAGAGGTGCATGTAGAAAGAGCCACTGACCAGTTACAGCGAGCTGCTTACTATCAGGTAAAGGAAGGTACCAGAGAAAGTCACTGTGCCACAGACTTTATGGGCCATCAGAATATACTAGTGATTTTCAACCTTTTTAACTTCTTGGCATGTCATAAACTAATTACTAAAATTTTGCGGCATACCAAAAAAATATATTTGTTGCTGATCTGTCAAAAATATAAGTATAATTTTTATCCATTCACACTGGATGGCTGTTGTTGTTTTGGTTGTCACTTTGTTTATTTGACAAACAAAGGGAGAAGAGGTCAGTGCCCCTGACTAAATAGTCAGGTGTTGCATGTTTTAAGACTTGTAGCACACTGGTTGGACATCACTGGGATGAACTAACACGTTGGGAACACTTGCAGCCCTTTGCTTAGGCTTCAGTTGGAGGCAAGAAGACATAATTGCAGTCCCAGTTCCATTTTTAGTATTTTCTTTTGCGGAGAGATCTACAAAAAGACATCAAACCTTGAATAAACTTATATAAAACCTGTTAGCTATAGAGCTAACCCTGTAAGCTAGCATGATACCTAAATCTGGTCGAAGGCTAATTTTACATCCTAAACAGTTGAACTTTGTTTCAGTTAGGATAACAATTGATACAAAGTAGGACTTTGCCATAGAGGGTGGATGTAGGATCAACTCTGACCACTCTTTACATGTGAATAAGTAGGGGTTTATCATTTTGGGTTTTTTATCTGTGAATAAATAGGGGTTGATTGTTTTACTTTCTGTAAAGTGACATTCTTTTACATATTAGTTGAAACTGGTTTTATGACTCATCTGGGTCTTTATCTGTGCACAAATATTGTGAATGAAGTTCATCTCATTTCTCAATGTGGCGTTGCATGGCTTTTTAGAAATAAATAGCGTTTCCGTCATTTTTCATGTTCCTAGGATAGCTGTATTTTACCTGGGAATATTCTTAAATTTGTATTTAATAATAGTGTTTCCTTTTAAAAACTGAATGATGACTTTAGTATCCAACAGCAAAGGAATAATTAAGTAAATTATCTACATTTACTCAGTGTATGGGAATTAAAAGAGGTGTTTATGAAGGGTTTATAGTAACAAAATTTTTATGCTAAAATGTTAAGGGAGAAAAACATCAAACATCATACAGTATTATCCCAATTATATGAAATAACAATTTGTGTAGGTAAAAGGTCAGGAGGAAATAAAATAAAAATGTCAACAGCTTTATCTGTGGGTGATTATTTTCTTTCTGCCTGTCTGTATTTTTTATAACAAACATAAAATTTTATAATAGGTATAAAACCTTTATTAATATACACATGCACAAATAACTTACTTTATTGCAAGTTATGCCAATAGCTAAATTGTAGTTGGGAGCCTGGAATTAAAACTTGCACTACTGCCTAGCTCTAGTAACTGTTAAGATTTTGGGCAGGTCGCTGCATATTTATTCATGGATAGAGTTAATTTTGAATAACCAGGAGGCAGATTTATGAAGCACTCTTGAAATAAAAAAAATTTTACTTGTTTCATGAGTATCTTCTGCACACATTTCTCTTCTCAGAAAAAATCTCGCAAGAAGATCTGTATCCTGGTGCTTGTCCTGTCAGTGATTGCTGCTGTCTTCACACTGATTATGTTGCTAGTTTATGGAAAGTGATTGCTTCGGAGCTTTCTCGCACTGAACTGTTCTCAAGGGCAAGTGCTTGCTGGAGTCTGCCAGAACAAACTGATCACAAGAAGAAAGCATATATCAGAACGTCCTGTAATTATTTAGTTAGAAACTACTAACCAGTCCTTGGAATTAGTGACCTCTAGAGGCAGTATTTATCAATTTATGTATACATTGTATTGATTTCTCAAATTAGGAATTAATTTGTATTTTTGCTTTCTCTTCTATTCTGATCGCCCTTTATCCCAAATGTTTACTGAAAATTTCATTCTAGATATTCTTGTTTTAACAGGTGACACTACAGTCTTGTAAATTGTCTTTTTATGTGTACACAAGATTTACCTATTGACTAGCAACTGAGATATAATTACTTTCTGGCACTCAGCATATTGGAATTCGTCAGAAAAGTAAAATAAGCCAGCAGTTTTCATTATTTAACATTTTAAGTTGAATTTTTAAGAAGCCTATTTTCCATCTGCTTTGAAAGACTTTGGCAGTGTATTTAACTAGAAAGTAAAAAATTGCACATGTGGTCCAGATTAAATGAGAAGTGTCTAGTTGAGCTTACCAGGTGTTGAGGTACATGTTAGTCTGGGTTTAAAGTTTGCTTTATTACCTGCTGGTGTCATCCACAGCAGCTCACCCATGCACACACTAAACCATCATGTTCACTTTCTGAAGAGACTAATTTAATTAACATTACTATGCTCCAAGGTGTCCCTCTCCCACCTGCCTGTACAGAAAGGGATAATTAGACAAAGCATGCTTTTGGAAAGCCACTAGGAGTTGTTTAGAATGATTTAATCCTTTTGGTGGTGTCGTTCAGTTGTGGTTCTGCATTTCTGGTGAATGATGAATGTTGCAGCCCCAAAACCGCCCTGCCCTGTAAGGGCTGCTGGGCATTTGATGGCAGGAAGATTTTAAAAGCTAAACTGAAGTTGGTTTAAAATTTAGTGTTGTGAACCTGGCGATAAGGCAAAGAAAAGGTTCGTTTTTGTAAATAATACTGGTTTGGAATAGTGATGTTAGACTTAATTTATGAACAAGGAATTAATCTCATAGTTTTAGACCAAAAAATGTTTCAATAAAAGATTGTCGTCTTGTAATATAAATATTTTGTTCACTTCCCTTTTTCACAGGTCTAGAACAGTTAAAGGGAATGTGATTTCTTTGAGCTCTCACATAAATGTGAATTGGGCCAACAATTTCAGTTTGTCCTTACGTGAATTAGAGGATCTGACTACCCTGGATATATTTATATTAATTTCTTCCATTCCTTTTAATGTTCCTTAACCTTCTTTTACTGAACTAATGTGAACAGTAGGAAACAAGGGCCCAAATGCATACTTTTTTTTTTTTTGCACTCTTGCACCATTCTACCCACTGAATACAAATAAACATTTTAAAAACTTTCGTAGTAAGTTTTCATGAGTTCACTTCCTAACGTGGTAGTTATTAGGTGATGTGTTGTCCTTTAGAAAATTTGAGGCCTGCAAGGAGACTGGAGATCGGGGAGGATCTGTGTGGGCGTGGAATAGGTGCTGCTGCGGCCCCTTCCCTGAAAAGCAGGATGCAGGGCTGCTGGGGAGTCACAGTGGCCCCGGCAGCAACTTCAAAGCAGATTTCTTGGTTCTATGATCAGTGCCCCTTCAGCTCCAAATTATAGCTGGGCTTGAATACATCATTTGTAACATTCCAGGCAATAAAAAGTCTTGATTGTGAAAAACTGTTTACGTTTGGGTGAAATGGAGCCACTACAGCTCTGTTCTATAATACTGTGTGATCCGGTGGTGGTGGTAACAGTGACCATGGGTAGCGAATATGACCTTGGCCTAGAATTTGAATGGCCTGGAATTTGCGGCAGTTGCAAAGAGGCCAGATGATCCTAAAAACCTATTCATAGAATCCTTATCTGTGTTTTTCTCGTCATTGTGGGCACCATGGTCCAGGACAATGTTTCTTGACCATGGCTTCACATTAACACTAGAAAATTACTGATACCTGGGTACCCCTGCCAAAAGATTCTAATTTAGTTAATCTGGAATACAGCCTAGGCATAGGGGCTTTTAAAAGGTCCAGCTAATTCTCATGTACAGCCATGGTTAAGAACCACTGGAGTGGAGGTCAAAAACTAGACTTGGGTACTGAAGGCCTAGAGAATCTTCCATTAACTTGCTGTAGGTATTTGGAAACGTCATCTAACCCATAGGCCCCAAGTTCTATCAACAGCTGTCTTTTAGTTGTGAAATTCTCTGATTATAAGGACCACAAGAGTTTGGTCTGAACATGCAAATTCTGTTTGCTTCTCTATTCCTTTCCTTTTCTTCTTTTCTCTTTCTTTTATGGAATGTTTGAGAAGTACTGGATAGATCTAGCATTCCCTGTTTAAGTCAATTAAAACTGTAGTACTGTATATGGTAAAGTAGAAATTCCAGGCTGGCTACTTTCTCTGGGAATGTTCCAGAACAAGAACTTGTTAGATGCTAGACAGATGCTTCCAGGGTAGGTTTGTCTTGTTTTGCTAAGGGGTGGTGATACGCTGCTTTACCATTAGGCAGCGATATCAAAATGAAATTATTATTCAGTCAGTGCGAAGTAAAACATGCCGAGCCTTCTCCTTGCGGTTTTTTCTTCTGTTCAGAGGCTGTCCTCAGTCATGGGAATGAAGCTTTTGCTTCTGGTCACTAAATGTGGACCAGAACCCAGTTCAGTTTTCAGTCTGTCCTGTTTCCTAGTATCTCTAGGTTTCAAAGATTTTTTTCAGTATTGCCTTCCAGTGCTATGAAATACAACTACTTTGAAATCTCCATTTAACCTGGAAATAGTTTTAAGGTTTTTGATTCCCAGCCTCTGATCCTACTTTTAAGGTAAGTGAATAGTTCATTTTAAATACCTATCCAAAATGAAATTTGATTGACAATGTAGCACTTAATTTTTAAAGATAAACTTGAAATAATAGAATTTTTAATATTGCACTATGTTTAAGGATCAAGCTTTTACCAGTCCATAGAGACATGAGAAAAATGATATAATAGGCTTTTTAAAGTACTATCTTTGAGACTAAGAAGCTAATGACCTTTCAACTTTTTTTTTAAAGATTTTATTTATTTATTTTTAGAGAGGGGAAAGGAGGGAGAAAGAGAGAGAAACATCACTGTGTGGTTGCCTCTTGCGTGGCCCTCACTGGGGACCTGGCCCACAACCCAGGCATGTGCCCTGACTGGGAACTGAACCTGTGACCCTTTGGTTTGCAGCCCACGCTGAATCCACTGAGCTACGCCAGGCAGGGCACCTTTCAACTTTTTGAAAACAAGGATATTTCAAGATTATAAAAATGAAAAGGTGGTGATATTAGATGGCAGTCCTCATTTTTATTTGTATTTTTAGTTTTTTCAGGGTGTGGGGAGCATATGGTAAAGAGAAAACTTTATTCAGTGCAAAACAGCACAGTTGCAATACAGCACGGCTCTGAAAACAGTACTGCTGTGGAAAAGCTCTGGGGCCAGAGCCGCCTCCACCCAGCTCCGCTCCGCTCCACGAAGGTCTGCTGCGCTCCGCGCCAGTCTGCTCCTGCTCTGCTCCTCTCTGGCAAGACACCTGCGTTCCAGCTCAGCCTGGAAAGCACAGTCTTTTTAGTCTTCGGTGGAAAGGGAAAGTGCACTCTGGAAATCTTCATTTTTTAAACCTACTTAGTTGGCACAATAAAAATCAAATTCCTATAATTTTTTCCTGGTCCATGACAACTCTAACGTCTGAACCGTTCATTTAGACTTGCCCCATTACCTTACAACTGAAGAAGTTGAGGCAGGAATGGCAGTCTACTACATGAATCGAAAGGCTTAAGGAATTGCTCTACATGTGAAGGGTCATTTGTAGGGTAATATTTGAGCTCTTGCTACCGGCAGTTTACTATGGTAAATATTAAATGTTTTATAGGTTTTTTTAAAAGATTTTATTTATTTATTTTTAGAGAGAAGGGAAGGGAAGGAGAGAGGGAGAAAAACATCAACGTGTTTGCCTCTCATGCGCCCCCCAACAGGGACCTGGCTCACAATCCAGGAACATGCCCTGACTGGGAAACGAACAGGCGACCCTTTGGTTTGCAGGCTCATGCCCAATCCATTGAGCTACACCAGCTGGGGCAGATGTTTTATGTTTTGTGTTTAATATTTCATACCCACAAAATCATTTTGGACGTAAATTTTTCTTGTCCCCTTTTTATGGATTAGGAAAACAAGGCATGGTAAGTAACCTGCCCATAGGCACGCAGATTAGGAATGATGGAGCCAGGATTGGATCTCAAGCATTCAGACTTCAAAACCACACCTTTCAACACTAGACACTGTCTCCGTGCATCATCAATACAAATTGTCCTACTCACCACCTCTTCCATGAAGCTTTCTTTAAAAATCTGGAGTGGTGGCAGTTTGGACTCAATTTTTCATGAACATCTTTTTGTTAGTACCTTGTGAACTTTTCATTAACCACCAAGATAAATAAAGCCTCCTGCTTGTACCATATATACACACAGTTGTTTTTTGTGTCTCCTCTTGATCACTTTGTGTTTAAGAAAGTGTGTGTTTTTCTGGCCCTGACCCATGTGGCCCTGCTGGGGTGCGTATGGGAGGCAATCTATTGATGTTTCTCTCTCACATCGATGTGTCCC
Organism: Anoura caudifer; assembly: GCA_004027475.1. Taxonomy (NCBI): domain Eukaryota; kingdom Metazoa; phylum Chordata; class Mammalia; order Chiroptera; family Phyllostomidae; genus Anoura; species Anoura caudifer. The sequence goes on along the minus strand of PVKU01000824.1, from coordinate 137,710 downwards.
CCTGCTTTCGCTCTCCCTAAAAATAAATAAATTTTTTAAAAAAGTTTTTTGACATCAATATGCTCCTATTGTCTTAGATTCTATTCTAAGGAAGTTTCAATGTCTAACAAATTAATCTTCGTTCAAAATGCAGAAGCTGCTAGCCTTTCCATTTCAAAAGGTTAAGGGTCTACAGTTTAGACCTTAAGACTGATGCCCTCCAGTTTGCTCATCTATACTGACATCATTGGTGCCCAAACAATGAGCCTTTGCTTTATAAGGCCTAGGTAAGTGTAAGGTGCCCTCACAAACCAGTGTAAATATCAGCTGTGCTGAAAGCAGGAAACATGACCAAGGAGTAAAGAATTACAAGGGTAAGAATACAGCTTTAGGTTTCTTGAGTTGGATAGTCAGCAATAGAAGGGATTAAATAATGGACCACATAAGGAAGTTGAGAATTGAAAGGCAAAGTTGACATGGATGTTATCAGGTCACTCATAGCTAGAAATGGCTTTAATAGCACCTCACGCCTAAAAGGGGTATAGAACCTCCAAGGCCTGCACAACCTCTGTAAATAAAAGAAACTTGTCCTTTTCTGTTACACTCAAAACACTTTTGAGACTATTTAATTCCCTCTCAAGAATCATGGCCCTGTGCTCAAAAGGAGGGCCATAGTCTGTTTACTTGAAACCAGGTTTAGAATTTGTATTTTTCCCCATCAGCCTAATCTTTCTTTGGAATCACAAGCTGGAAAGGAGGATATTAACAGGTCATTTGATAAGTCATCTGATTGATTAATATCCTTGCCGGATGAGTTTATTGTGCTTTTGAAGGCCAGAGGAAAAGGTGATTCTCCTACCTGCCCTAAGACTTGATAATTTTAAAATCCAAGTTATGTTGCAGTTAAATCTTGGTCCCTGGAGATGTCATTAAGGGCAAAATCTTTTGAACAGGTTGATGTTCAGTTTAAATTCTAGAAGGCCAGTAGCAGGGAATCAAGAAAAGAAATAACTCCTGATCATGTGCAGTGACTCTGGGTGAACAATTTTCAGTTAGTTCCTTTAAAAACAAACGAACAAACAAACAGCACTGGCTGGTATGGCTCAGTGGATTGAGTGCAGGCCTGGGAACCGAAGGGTTGCTAGTTCGATTCCCAGTCAGGGCACATGCCTGGCTGTGGGTCAGGTCCCCAGTGGGTGGGGTGGGGGGGTGCAGGAAGCAATCATATATTGATGCTTCTTTCCCTCCCTTCCCCTCTCTAAAAATAAATAAAATCTTAAAAAAGAAACCCAGGTCAGATAATCCATGCTTTCTACAAAAGTGAAAACTGGGCACCAGTACGTGATCATAAATGATTGTAGCAACATCTAATTGTGCAGGACAGCTGTGATTAAAGAGCATGGCCTTTGCCATCATACAGATTTAGGTGTGAATCCCACTTGCCCCTTGTTCTAGGGTGAGGCTGGGCAATTCCATCTCTCTGAACCTCTGCTTGCGATCATAATACCTATCTCTAGAGTGTTATGAAGGTTAAATGAGATCATCCGTATAAAATACATACTTGCCCAAAGAAGTAAGCACCCAATGGATAAAGCCATTACCACCAGAGGCCCTGCTGTTAGTCTCTCAACTAGCCGTTGAGCCAGGGTAGGCCTGAATCGTGTTTCCTTTCATGATTTAATCACCGTAACCAAAACTTAAAAATCCAAAGGGACTACAGCTTGATTACTATTGAAGATTTGGATGCCTGTCTTCTGGTCAACTGTTCGTGGCTCCAGCTTGTCCAGACTTTATTTCATCAACAGACTGTATTTTGTAGTGTATAATGTGCACTTTTTTGCCCAAATTTTTGAGGGAAAAATAAGGATACATATTATACATGGGTAGTACCTGAAATACCTGTATATGTTATTGTTTTGTAATTAGTTACATAAAATATATTCAAAATAAATGCTAAAATTCCTTTATACAAAAAACAAATATCTAAATATAAATAAACAATTGAGCTTAAAAATTAAAACAAAAGGTTTTTTTTTCCTGAAAGTTTGGGCCGAAAACGTGGATGCACGTCATACACGAGTTCGCTTTGTACACGGCAAAATATCTGACGCCCTAAAGCGGATTCCCATATAATTTACCGAAGCCCACGAGGCCCAGGTTTGTATTAGGAAGGGGAAGCGAGCAGGCAGCTCTGCAGAGAAGTGCCGGAAGAGAAACAGAATGAGTGATACTGCAATCTCTGAGCTGTGAGCTCTAGCTCCTCTCTAGATTGGGGTGCAAGCCTGTAGCAAGGATGGAGTTGGAAGATTTAAGAGCTCAGAGGTACGGGGAGACCGACACCTCTCCTTAGAAGCACCTTTTCCTCAGACACCTCCCAGCTGCGGAAAACCCTGTCTTCGGAGACTCTTCCAGAGAAGGCCAATTGTCCCAAACACTGAAACACACACCAAAATCACATCCCAGTCTCCACCGCCACTAGAACAGCCCTGTACGTGTGCGTGCGTGCGCGCTCGCGCGCATACGCACAGGATACTGGGATGCCGCCTCTCCCCACTGAGTCTTCCAGTTTCCCGGCGTGCTTCGAGCCCGCCAAATGGGAGGGGGAGACGCAAGATGGCGGCAGCCGCGAACTCTGGCTCCAGCCTCCCGCTGTTCGACTGCCCGACTTGGTAAGTGGCGGGGCGACCAGGGGTGGACTGGCCTGGCCTGGTCTGGCCAGAGCGGGCTGGGCGGCTCATTTCTCGCAGCGGGCCGAATGGTTCAGACACCTTGGGACTGATGAGGCAGAACAGTTCGTCGGGCCGGGCGGCGTGTGGAGGAACCGGCAGCCCGGGCCCAGGCACTGAGGAAACCCAGAGTTGGGGGATTCTGAGGCGCTCGCTTACGCAGCCCCTCCGGACATGAGCCGTTTGCCGGAGCGCTTCGGGGCCGTGGCCCTGAACTTACCTCAACTCTTGACTGCCTAGTGCTCTTGTGGAGCACCCTACCTGCCCCGCTGCTCTCTGTCCCGAACGCGCACGAGCTGGCTTCCTGGCCCTAGCCCGACCTCAGAGCCCCGCATCCCCTGCGGTGCGGCATGCCTGGCCCGGTACCTGTTTGTCTCCCGCAGACTGGGAGTTCCCTGAGGGCAGGGACGGCTCCCACCTACCCCTGTATTCCCAGCGACCAGCGCGAAGCCGGGCTCAAGTGGGCATCAGTAATTGTTGGAAGGAACCCCTTTCATCCTTTCTCAAGTTCGTGGGAATAATGGAATAATTTAATTTAGTCTTTGAGTAGAGTACAAGATGAATAATTATGAATTGCCTGGCCAGAAGCCCCATCTAAGTTAGAGCTCTCTTTCTCCTGCAACTCACCACAGTGGATATTGTTTATGTGTGAGTCTTTGCCTCCCGTTCTGTTGAGATCCTCAAGGGCAAGGGCTCTCTGATGCATCTTTACGTTCCCAGCTCCTAGGCCTCAGCCAGGCACCTAGTAGGAGTTCAGAAAGGATGTTTCGGATGTAACATTGCTTTTCCTGTTTCCCAGACAAAATGGGCCTTTGTCCAAGGCACTGTCCTTTCAGCAACTGCTATGGAGGAGTTAGCGCAGAATTGTGAGATGATTATGTTGCCTCTTCAATTAGATGAACAGATACACACTTTTTGAATGCAAATGTAAGGACAAACTTCAAAGGAGCAAACACAGGAAGCAAGTGAATGTGTGGCTGTTTTCTGGGTATCTTTGCATTTTCGTAACACCCAGTTACTTATACAAATTTTGTGTCATGTTTTGGTTCCCTGCTGCATCAATTTCAGAAGTTGGACCAGGACAGTAAACTTATAGTTAGAGTACACAGGTGACCTACCATTTCCTCAGGCTGTTATGCACCAGGTACTTTGTTAGGTGCTTTGAGCTGTGTATCCCCCTTGAATGCTGTGGTTATAGGAATATAGAGAAAAAGTTCCCTTAAAAAAGCCATTACATGACCTGTTCAAGGGTAAGAACCATCTCTTGTATTCGTCGTTACCTGGTTTCATGGGCATGATATCGGGTTGCTTGGATTCCCTAATTATGTACTTCTGATTCAGTCTCAGAGATCTGCTTATTTTGTAATGGGGTTGATCTTGATCAGCTCAAAACACCAACGGATTTATTCAACCTTTATATGATATTAGTAGTAGTGGCAAAGCTTAGATTCAAGTTCAAGTGATCAGACTACCCCAGCTCTAGTACTTGGACTCTCTACGCTGCTTTCTTTCTGAGGTAGAAAGCCAGTGTTAAAATATAGGTTTCTTTGGTGCCGCTCTAAATACAGATCCACTAAAATCTGTTTTAGAGCAATTGAATCACTGGGGAAGTAAGTGTCAAACTTAGAAAGGAGCTGTAATAACAGTGAAGTAGATGACATTTCTGCTTGAAACATGAACTAATTATAGGCTGATAGGAGAGCTGCAGTGCTGAATGGGACAATAATTGCAAATGGCATTTACGAACTCATCCTGAAAATGCTTTTTCCCTCTTATTTTTCAGGGCAGGTAAACCCCCACCTGGATTACATCTGGATGTAGTCAAAGGAGACAAACTAATTGAGGTTTGGAAATACATGTCTTCCCTTTTTTCCTACCACACTGAAGATTTTTTGCCAGTGGCTCACTTTTCCACCCCCTCTCCTATGCTTTGTTCTCCAGCAGTGCTACTTTTGTTCATCCTGATTTTTTTCTATTAAAAGCATATGGTGATATAACACATTCATACCTCATATCTCGCGTAGACACTCAGTTTTTTGCAACTTCTCTCACCTTCTAAATGAAGGGTTTTTAATAGATCTTGGGCCTATGGACCCTAATCAAACTGGAAGCCCTATAACTTAGTGAATTCCCTCTCTATAAGTACATGGAGTTGTGTGGAAGGTGCAAAATATGCAATAACTGGCCCTGGCTGGTGTGGCTTAGTGGATTGAGCATCTGCCTGCGAACCAAAAGGTTGCCTATTTGATTCTCAGTCAGGGCACATGCTGGGTTGCTGGTCAGGTTCCCAGTAGGGGGCGCACTAGAAGCAGCCACACATTAATGTTTCTCTGCCTCTCTCCCTCTCTTCCCCTGTCTAAAAATAAATAAGTAAATAAGTAAATAATAAATAAAAATATGGAATCACTGAAAAAGAAGTGAATGATGTAGATTAAGTTTAACTTTTAAGTTGCTTTTGTGATATTCAGGCTCAAGCCCTTGAATGAAGAGAATGGAATGCTGGTGAAATTTATTCATCTATTCAAAACATTGAGTGCTTACTGTGTTCCAGTTATTGTGCTCAGCATAGGGACTATAGCAGTGAATAAAACATGGTTTCCTCCTTCAAAGAAATTATTTGGTGGGAAAGACACATCACATAAAAAAATTCCATGATAATAATTGAAATAAGTAGTATAAAGAAAAAGGTTTGCAGAATTCCAGATTTTTTACAGGTCTCTGGAATGAACACCCCATAGAACTTGCAGAGAATGTAAATTTTGATTAGCTAATAGGTTGCTAATAGGTTTTGTTTTGTTTTTGTTTAATTCTTACGGCTCCATTTATTTACCAAGAATGGAGATTAAGCTTGCTGTGACCATGGAGTTGTGAGTCTCCATCTCTTAGACCACTTTTATGTTTGTTTGCTCGAATAGAATTTAGGTTCAGGGTCCCACTTCTGAGTGTATATAGTAAAAACATTGTTCTGCGGTTGAAAAGCTATCTGTGAGATCTTCTGAATGATGTTCTGTAAATATATTGTTGTCACTTCAGAATATTGTAAAAATACCCTAGTATTTTACAAAGTATTAAGGCATGAGTTGTGATGAATTTTTTTATTCATCATGCCCACAGCCAGTTACTTAAGCCCCTTTGTCGAGGGTTCTTCTATCTTTTTATTTTATTTTATTTATTTATAATTGAATTTATTAGAGTGACATTGGTTAATGAAATGATATGTTTCGGGTGTACAATTCTATAATTCATCTGTATAGAGTTCTTCTGTCTTAAAAGTTACAAAACAACATCATTCAATGAAATAATTTTGCTAAAATATCTGTAAAACCTTTTTAACAGTAGACTGTTTCACAAATATAAAATACTGTTGCTAAATAACATGAAACTTTGAAGACATAAAAATCTGTTTTGTTACTAGAATTAATGAAGCTTCAGTGTGTAGCAGGAAGAAACAGAAAAGGAGGCTTAGCCTTAATATCATACTCCTTTGTGAAATAATTTATATTTTCAAACTGCTATCAGTTGTCAAACATCCCTCTGATTACTGTTTCCATTAACTGATAGTGTTCTCTCTCTTTCATTGCTCTTAGGTGTGTTGAGTTGCCACACAATTGTCAAGTTACAATCCTTAGACATCACTGTGCTTTTTCTGAGAGGAATAGGTCTGAGATGAGCTTATTTTTAAGGATTTAGGCAGCACTTGATACTAACCGAACTATCTACATCCTAGCCTTGTGTCAGAGGCCTGTGATGTGTTGTGATAGCTGGGTCTAAGAAGTGCGATATTAAAACAAGAGCCATGAGTCTTTTAAGCTCAGTGTGTAAAGACACACTCTGAGTTATAACTCAGTGGCATAACTGGACAAAGGTACTAGCCATAGTTAATCAAGAAGTTTTAGCTTTAGTGATTATTGAAAAAGACCAGTGCATTATTTCATTGACTTGGGCAGAAGAAGCATGCTGTCCAGGAGTTAACAAATCTTAATTCTAAGATGTACTATTTTCCTGCTACATGTTCATGTTTTTATAATTGAGATGCCTTTAATAATGAATGCGTACGTTTAATTTGAAAGCCCTTTTGTGCTTTTTCCCCCCTCTAAACATCTAGATTTCTGTTATGTCTTTGACACCTCAGAATCATTGCAATTTGGTCAGTGTTATATCAGAACCCAAGAGCCAGTGGTCTTATATACTGTTTCCTTGGGAGTAGCCAGTGAGGACTGCAGTTAGCAAGTTTAAGTTTGTGAGGGCATAATCGGTGTGCATATAAATGTGGATGAGAAATGCAGTGAGATTCAGCCTGCACAGATATTACCCAGAGAGAATAAGATGTTGAAATTTCAGAGTTCTCTCAATTCTAAAGCAATGTCTTACATTTAACCCAAGTCTTAAAACTTGGGTCTAAGCAGACGTAGGGATGATTGTCTCATTGAGCTTTCAGGCTGTTCCTTCTTGGTGCTGCCTAGCAGTGTAGTGTGGACCTGGAGCAAGCCTTGCCAGCAGCAGATGGGCCCTCTGCTGGGCAGGGTTTCCCAGAGGTGACCCACTTACCTATACTAGCTTGAACTAATTAAGCCTTAAGGCAAAGCTTGAAAGAAACTGGGTAAGTGATTATTTAAAAAAAATTAAGAGTGCGTATATAGTATTTGTTCACTCATTAAAATGTTCCTTGCCATATGGTGCAATTTTTGATGCAGATAGAGTGAAGAAAATATATAACATGATTGAAAGAGCTTAGACTCTGAAATCAGGCAGTTTTCATCTGTCCGATTTTCTAATTCAGCTTATAACTATCTAGCTGTGTGAACTTGAATGTGTTAATTTCTCCATTTATCAAAATAGGAACAAAAGTACCTACCTACCTCACAGAGTGGTTGTGAGGATGAAATGACAGCATAAAACTCAGCACTGTGTGTGGCCCAAAGGTACTCGGCAGTTGTCACTGTTATCAGTGCTTGCGGTATATTCCTGGTTTCATAAGGAGAACTACTCACTGAAAGTTCAGTGGCGTAGCCAGGAGTGAAATATAAGCCTCTTGATTCCTAGCCTGGGACCGTACTAACTTGACTGTGCCTTGCTGCTCAGCTTTGTGCTGTGCTATCTCAGGGATATTTAGGAGTATAATGTGAAATGTGAACTAGAACAGAATGAGACCTTACAAGGTTTTCCTTTAAAGGAAAAACATCATATATCCAATAAGGATTATTCTTTAAAATGGTCAAATGGTAGACTTTTAAAACTGGAAGAAGCCCTGACCAGTTGGTTACAGCATGGTCTCAATATGCCAAGATTGCAGGTTCAGTTCCCAGTTAGGGCACACACAAGAATCAATGCATAAAGAAGTGGAACAACAAATTGACGCCTCTCTCTCTCCCTCTCTCTCCTTCCCTCTCCCTACCTCTCCCCCCCTCCCCCTGCCTCTAAAATCAATCAGTTAAAATTAAAACTGGAAGAAGTGTTAGCAAAAATTTATCTAGCGCTGTCTACAACTAGGCTGTGTCAGGGTTTACTGATCCAGGATTAAAAGAAAAACAAAGACAGTGTAGTGAGTTTTTCATCAAGCTAAATTAGCTCCAAGTATTCCAAAAGTACTTTGGGGCTATAACGACTGACTAGAATATAGGTAGGTGTTTATACCCCCTTCCTTTCCTAACCATTGATACTCTTCTTTTGGATGTGTGTTTTCTGAAAAGCAGTCATTACTTTATAGATATGATTTGTGTTCTTGTTTCCTGTTTGATCTAAAATTAAGATCCAGTGAAATCTTAAGTTTCCAGTGGACAAAAGACAACCCCTCTTGCCGGCTATTTTCATCTAATAATTAGGACAGGTTTTTTGTAATCAACATAGACATTTGACCACTATATTTGGGAAGATTAAATTGCATCTATCCCTCAAAATGTTAGTAAATTATTCTGAGCTCTTTATCTTGAAGAATAACAGGAAATTTTTTTTCACCTTGGCAAACAATTTTATCTATTCATGATCCTCTGTTTATTTGATTGGAAGAATGTTTGCTAAGCCCTGTTGAAATGATTTGAGTAATATTTAATCTAATGTTTATTTAGAAACTGATTATTGATGAGAAGAAGTATTACTTATTTGGGAGAAACCCTGATTTGTGCGACTTCACCATTGACCACCAGTCCTGCTCACGGGTCCACGCTGCCTTGGTCTACCACAAGCATCTGAAGAGGGTTTTCCTAATAGATCTCAATAGTAGTAAGTAACTGACATCCCATCCGTCCCCATCTCACACATTTCTTTTGGGCAATGTAAAAATGCTCTTTGGGTTCTTCAGTTTCAAAATTGAGTTTTATTACTGATCAAGAAAGAAGTTTACCTTTGGTTTTTAAATCCATCCTTCTCAACTCCTGTGGTATCGCCTATTTTCCTGAAATAATTGGTGATTGGAGAGAGAAGGTTTCGGGGGAGGAATGTCCTAGAGAAGGCAGTAGGTATAGATAGAGAACAACAGCAAAAATACCCAGGAGCTAGGACCATGGGAATCCAAGTGTTCGTAGGACCACAGTAAATTGTGGTCCAATTTAAGCAGAAGCTGTGATTAGCTCCATTAATGTAATAGAAATAATGTAATGTAATGCAATAGTGGTGCAGGACATTAAAAAATGCTTTTGAACAGTTTAATTTTTTGTAATGGGTTATATACTCCAGCTACATTCTGCTTTGACTACTAATAATATCAATTTTAATTTCATGAACATATACAACTAGTAAGATTTTCAACTTTGCCAAAGATAATCCCGGAAATGCAATTGAGACTTAACTACATGGAGCCCTGAAGTTTGTTCATTTTTCCCATATATAAATACAGTGTGAAATTCAAAGGGTCCTGCTTCCTGGGCTGACCATGTTCTCCTTCCTCAATTCCCCAACACAGACCCCAGCCCAGTCTGCCTATGTAATGGTTTTGGAGAGCCTTGTCTCACAAGTACTTACTTGCAAATTCATCTCATCTTTTCTCTCCGTTTTATAACATACAGAATGCAGACATGGAAAAGTTTTCAGACTCTGCAGTAAGATTTTGGCTTGCGTTGGCATTCATATTACACCTGTTTCAGCCAACCTCTTTATCTTATCCTGGGGAAAACCCAAGGATAACTGCCACCAGGGCCTGTGTTCCTTAGACTTGGGGCTGGAGAGGTCAGACCACAGCGATGCCTGTCTCCTGCCATGGGCGGCATGGTTATTGCTGGGTTGGAGCCATGCCTGCTGGGCCCAGAGTGGAGCTAAGCCTGTCTGGCAGCAGAGAGCAAGCGGTGGTGTTTGTTATATGGGGTGACAGCAGGTCTGAAGATGCATAAGAATTCCACTGAAGAGATTCAAGACTCAGTGAAGGAGTTTTCCTTTTCATTGTGACCCATGACAAGGGAGGCAAAGTGGACCCAGTGTCATTTTCATTTTAAAAAGCAGAACTGATATGCTGGCAGGAGCTGCTCTCCCTTCTACAACTCAGGTTGGTTTTTTTTCTCTTACATTTTTGATTTGGTTATTCCCAGCACACGGCACTTTCTTGGGTCACATTCGATTGGAACCTCACAAGCCTCAGCAAATTCCCATCGATTCCACAGTCTCATTTGGTGCATCCACAAGGGCATACACTCTTCGTGAGAAGCCTCAGACACTGCCATCGGCTGTGAAAGGAGATGAGAAGATGGGTGGAGAGGATGATGAACTCAAGGGCTTACTGGGGCTTCCAGAGGAGGAAACCGAACTTGATGTAATTCCACGTCTATGTCATTGTTTTGTCTTTTGGGACTCCGGTTTTGGCAGTGTGTAGCTTAAAATGCCAATGACTTAGCACCAGGAGATCTTCTTGAGGTCAGTAATGGGCCTTTGTCACTTAGGTAGACTAGTATGGTCAACTGTGACACACATTGGAGAGCTCCATTGTGTGAATTTGGTTACGTGTGACAAGGGATGACAGGGAGACAAGGTCTCTTGCCCGTAGACACTCATGGTTTTCTTATGCACCTTCACTGGATATTAGAAGCCAAGGCTGGGAGTTAAATTTTTCCCAAAGTTGCACTGTCCACGGTGGTAGCTACTGGCTGCATGTCAAGTACTTAGTAGTTATATGTGACCAGTGACTTCCGTGTTGAATAGCACAGGTAGAGGACATTTGAATCATTCAGAAAGTTTGATTGGACAGCACTGACTTAGACTGAAGCTTTTATGATGCTGTCCAAATAAGCCAGGAATCTTCTGAATAGAACTAAACTGTTTTTGTTCTTATGGACCTGGATGCCCTGATGCTATGATTTTTACAGTATTTTCAAGTTTTCTAGAGGCTGACCCCAGTAGTTTGTGATGTGACTGTCATCCTTTACATGTCTGTCCCTGCATTGGTGTGACTGGTCTGTTCAGGTAGAGCATACGCAAGCACGTCCTTAACCACCCACTTGCACTTGCTGCTCTAGTGCGTTAAGGCAGTTTCCCAGCCCTTAGGGAGAAAAGCACTTATGGAAATCTTACAATTTAGAAGTTGTTCTGTTACAAAGAAGTAGCCCCATAGCCAGAGGCCTTGATGGCAGTCACTCTTGACCATTTCTCCTGCAGGCTTCTTCCATGCTTTTCTGTCCTTTTAAATTTAGTGTGTGAGGTCTGTCTGGATCTTCATTCTCAACACATTTTGAATATCGCAAACTGTAGTGCAGATTGGAGTACGTCCAGAGGATTGGGAAGAGGCAGGCAGCAGTGCTGAGGCCAAGTTCATCGTTGAGATGGATGGATGGTTATGAATAGAAATGGGGCCGCACGCAGGAATGGGGGAGTGACAACACATTAATGCCAGACTTTAAGTGCGCTGGCAGTGTCCCTATGAGTTCTAAAAGAAAGAAGCTGTCAATTGTCCTTTCTCATCTCTGTTTTGTTACTTTAAAACAATTCTTGGAATTCCTTCCAGTCATATTCCTGTAATTCTCAGTGTTAAGATGTGATAGCCTTTCTTTAAAAGGAAAAAAAGCTCAAAACCTCAACTCAAAGGTGGTTGTACAGACAGCCTGTTCTCAGCTCACAGCCTCCACCGCCTTTTGAATATCACTGCCCCACTAGTCAAAGAAGGTGTCTCACCTTCTGTCAAAGGTATCTGGCTAATATTAGCAGTCTAGGGACAGTAATGAGTTTTTTCTGAATAGAGAAGAGAATCTTGTCTGCCTGGGGAAGTCAAAGTTAGCCCCTAATGCCTTCTTGCCCTTTGTGTAGGAATATGTTCTTCAAATCTTCTGTGTACTGACTCCTATCTTTCCTGTGTGAACCTTGGCCTAGAACCTGACAGAGTTCAACACTGCCCACAACAAGCGGATCTCCACCCTCACCATTGAGGAGGGGAATCTGGATATTCAGAGACCAAAGAGGAAGAGGAAGAACTCACGGGTGACTTTCAGTGAGGATGATGAGATCATCAACCCAGGTGAGGTATCTTCCCAGTTTCTTCTGATGAAAAAAGTTCGGTCTCAGAGAGCAGTGCACATAACCTACAGGGCAGTTGCAGTGTTTCTCAACGAGGTTTAGGATAATAGGCGCTACATGAAAGAGAGAGAGTTTCTGTAGTTCATTGGTGTCGTACCCTCAACGCTCAAGAATTATCCACTCGCAGTGTGAAAGAAATAGCTACAGGCAGGACCCCTGTAACTCCGTATACAGAGCAAAGCCGTAATTTTCCTCTGCTGATCGAGTACATCCGGGTCATAGTGAAGGTGTAAGTTAAGCATAGGGTTTGCTCTCTTTACCTCTAAGGGGGACATTATTGTCTTTCTGCGGTGCTGGGTGTGCTTGGTAACTCTTAAGATTGGAGAACCTGCTGCTGCTGCTATTAACTGCATTGAAGACTGGCCTGTCTGTTGGAGAGTAATTTATAGAAAGTTTGTCTGAAAATGTCAGTAAGATAAGAACATCAGATTATGGGACAGCCACTAACTCTGCCAGTTTGTTCCATCATTTAACGTTTGTTTATTGGGTTCATGTTGTATCTTTTTTTTATTACTTTATTGTTGTTCAATTACAGTTGTCTGCATTTTCTCCCCACCCCTCCTCCTAGGTTCATATTGTATCTTAAGTACTCTGGTAGGTGAATGACATAGAGCTGGGAGTTACAGTTTATATGGTGAAGAAGGAATTGGGGTTCAAAAAACTTTATTTGAACATAAATCTCAATGGATAGAAATAGGAATCCCAGACTAACAAGTCGCTATTAACACCCAAAATGAAATGCAGTGAGAATCACTTTCAAGCCCTGCATTTAGGTTCAAAATATCAATTATTTATTTATTTTTTAAAATTATATTTTATTGATTATGCTGTTACAGTTGTCCCATTTTCCCGCCTTCATTACCCTCCACCCTGCACACCCCCTCCCACCCACATTCCCCCCTTTAGTTCATGTCCATGTGTCATAAGTTCTTTAGCTTCTACATTTCCCACACTATTCTTGCCCTCCCCCTGTCTGTTTTCTACCCACCGTCTGCTACTTATTCTATGTACCTTGTCCCCCTCTCTCCTCCTCCCTCTCCCCTATTGCTAACCCTCCATGTGATCTCCATTTCTGTATTTCTGCTCCTGTTGTAGTGGTTTCCTTAGTTGGCTTTTGTTTTAGGTCTGGTTGTTAATACCTGTGAGTTTGCTATCTTTTTACTGTGCATATTTTTGATCTTCTTTTTCTTAGATAAGTCCCTTTAACATTTCATATAATAAGGGCTTGGTGATGATGAACTCCTTTAACTTGACCCTATCTGAGAAGCACTTTATCTTCCCTTCCATTCTAAATGACAGCTTTGCTGGATAGAGCAATCTTGGATGTAGGTCCTTGACTTTCATGACTTGGAATATTTCTTTCCAGCCCCTTCTTGCCTGGAAGGTCTCTTTTGAGAAATCCGCTGACAGTCTGATGGGAACTCCTTTGTAGGTGACTGTGCCCTTGTCCCTTGCTGCTTTTAGAATTCTCTCCTTCATTTTAATCTTGGGTAATGTAATTATAATGTGCCTTGGTGTGTTCCTCAAAGAAGTTGGGTCCAACTTCTTTGGGACTCTCTGAGCTTCCTGGACTTCCTGGAAGACTATTTCCTTTGCCAGATTGGGGAAGTTCTCCTTTATTATTTGTTCAAATAAGTTTTCCACTGGTTGCTCTTCTTCTTCTTCCCCTTCTGGTACCCCTATAATTCGGATGTTGGGACGTTTAAAGATGTCCTGGAGGTTCCTAAGCCTCTCCTCATTTTTTTGAATTCTTGTTTCTTCCTTGTTTTTTGTTTGGTTGTTTCTTTCTTCCTTCTGGTCCACTCCATTGATTCGAGTCCCAGTTTTCCTCCCATCTCTGTTGGTTCCCCATGCATTTTTCTTCATTTCACTTATTGTAGCCTTCGTTTTTTCATCTAATTTGTGAGCAAAATCAACCAATTCTGTGAGCATCCTGATCACCAGGCCTTTGAATTGTGCATCTGATAGGTTGGCAATCTCTTCGTCGCTTAGATAAATTGGCTCTGGGGCTCTGATTTGTTCTCCGGTTTGAGCCATTTTCATTTCTGTTTTTTTTTTTTGTTTGTTTGTTTGTTTGTTTGTTTGTTTGTTTGTTTTTGTCACGGCTGTTAGGTAGTGAGGGGTGGAGGCTTAGGTGTTCCCCAGGGCGGGACAGCCCAGTTGCTGGGTACTGACGCTGTATGTGGGGGCGGGGTCTGAGAGGAGACAATGAATGGCGTTTGCTCCACTCACTCTTGGATTCCCCTCCCTTCCACCACTTCCCCTTTGCCTGGATTATCTGAGTGTGAATGTGGGACCACCCTGTCAGCCATCTGCCTTGTGTGGCCTCACTGGTTCTGCACAGTTGCCGCCCCGTGCCTGGGTTCTGCTAGTCACCACCTGGGCACCTGGGGGCTGCCAGCCGCTGCTGCCTGCGTGCCTGGTCCGCACCTCCACTTTTTCCTGCTGCAACTCCGCCCCTCTTACCGGTCTGGATGAATCATTGTTGGACTTCCAAACAGTTCGATTTTCTGAGTTCTGGTTGTTTTCTTGTTTCTAAATCTCTGTTGTCCTTAATTTTGGTTGTGATAGGAGGCACAGTGTGTCTGCCTACACCTCCATCTTGGCCGGAAGTCCCAAAATATCAATTATTTAAATGAGGAGGAGACTCATAGGCTCGGAGAACAGTCCCTTAGTCCCCTGGATGCTGGAATATAGGGAAGGGACTGTGCATGAGGGGGAGCAGAGGGAGGAGGCATGGCCCCTGTGGTTGGATATGTGCAGGGCTGACCTTAAGGAGGAAGCAGTGGGCAAAACCAGGCCCAGTGAGTAGCAAGTGTTTGGTTCAGTATAAAAAGCAACGAGGAGCCTGGCTGGGTGGTTCAGTTGGTTGGGGTATCATCCTGTACCAGAAAAGGTTGTGGGTTTGATCGGGGTGCGTACATGGAGGCAGCTGATTGATGTTCCTCTCTGTTGCTCTCTGTCTCCCTCCCTCCCTCTCCCCCTCTTCCTTTCTCTCTAAAATCAATAAAGATATCCTTAGTGAGGATTAAAACAACAATAACAACATCAAGTCCTCCTTATATTTAGAAGAGTTAAAAGGATTCCTGTGAAAGAGATTGGGGCATTCATTCCAGTGACCAGTTTACTTTCCCTAGATGGTGTGTGAAGTGGAACGGCTTACTGCTAAAAGTCGTGAATGCTCGAGGGAAGTGTTTTGGCAGGGGTGGGGTGACCAATCTCGGAAGCTTATTCTGGACCCCAGAACCTATGGAATAAGAGTTTCTAGAGGTGGGACCTGAAAATGTCTAGTTTAAAACAAGCTCTTGTACTAACGAATAGCCAGTAACTTGGGAATTACTGGACTAGACAATCAGCGTCTGATCTGCTTTGTTTTTCTCCTGAGGAAGTATTGCCCAGAGCTTTATTAAGTCTGTGTACTCAGGCAGAGCATAGTGTAGTGGTTTAAGGGTACAGGCTCTGAAATCGGAGGGCCTGGGTTGGAAGTCCCCTCTCTACTTGGTACTTATATGACCTTGCTCAAGTAACTTAAAAGACTACTGTCCTCACAGGATTGGTGAGAAGATTAAATGCATGACATGTAAAAATACTTCAGATGGGTGCTCAGCATTCAGTAAGCTCTTGATAATTGTAGCCATTATCCCCACCGTCGCCTGTTAGAATGTTGACCTTCTAGCCATGCAAGCTTTCCTGTACCCCGAAGTCGACTTAGCAGGGAATTTGTCGGTAGGTATCCAGGAACAGGGGTCTCCTGGAACGGTCGTATCCTCTGTCTAGGAGTAGAATGGCTGGAGAATGAGGAGAGGATGAGAGGCTTGACCACCATTCGGCCAGCACAGAACAGGGTCCCCCAGAGAGGCTTAGCCCCTCCCTTCTGTAGGCCTGGTGCGCTCATGGGGTGTACGCCCCAGCAGCCACCCCTGTCATGCTCCTGTTGCTCATGTGCCTCATTCAGCTCTCCTTGCTGAAGGGATGAGTGGAACAGGGCTCCTATGCGGATGAGAAAAGATAAGGGTGCCTTGTGTAGAGACCTCGTATCCTTCCTGAATCTGGTTGTCTTTTCCTCTTCTTTCTTGTGGAAGCCATTCATTCGTTCATCCATTGAACAAAGGTTGGTTGTTCAGTGAATATACCAGGGTATATTCTTTGTGTGTGTGTGTGTGTGTGTGTGTGTGTGTGTGTGTGTGTGTGTGTGTGTGAGAGAGAGAGAGAGAGAGAGAGAGAGAGAGAGAGAGAGAGAGAAGGAAAGGAAATGTTTATTTAATGCTATACAGAGTTAAAGTAGTGACTTAACTTCATTAAAATATCAAAGTCCTTTAGGATACCCACAGATGCCCACAGTGCTTCCTATCTCCCTCTGCCCTAAGTCAGGGTACCGTAATTGCAAGGAAGAGAAGCACACGTCTGGGATCCAGGCTCTTGACACTGTCAGCTGTGTCGTCATCCAGGCAGGATCTCTGGTTAATCTGAAGCCATGTGGCACCTTCTCATGGCCTACTGGCAAGAGTTCTTTCACCCTTCTTCCAGGCCAAATCTCTCTTGTTCCCAGGCCACGCAGCCAAAGGGAGCACCCCAAAGCCGCGTGGTCCTTCTTCTGCCAAAGCTGTGGGGAAGGGGTCCCCACTCTAGCAAAGCCTCGTGGCTCTCCCTCTTCACCAAAGCTGCAGGGGTCTGCACTCTGGTGAAACCACGTGGAATCTCTCCCTCTGGCAAAGCTGCGAGAGCGTCTCCACTCGGGCAAAGCCGAGTGGCAATTCTCTGCTAAAGCCACATGGTGATTTTCCCTCATAGAGCTGTGGGTCCTGCACTCTGGTGAAACCGCATGGATCTCCCAGGGTATATTCTTTAGAGGCATCCTAACATGTGAAAAGCCAGGCTTAAATTAAACAGGTATTAATTATTCAAATTAAATGAGGACTCTGTTTTCCAAAGGTATTTATAGGAGTGTTTATTTTATTTTTTAAATTATTTTAAAGATTTTATATGTTTGCCCTGGTTGGTGTGGCTTGGTGGATTGAGTGCCAGCCTGTGAACCAAAAGGTTGCTGGTTCAATTCCCAGTCAGGGCACATGCCCGGGTTGCAGGCCAGGTCCCCAGTTAGGGGTGTGTGAAAGGCAACCACACATGGATGCTTCTCTCCCTCTCTTTCTCCCTCTCTTCCTCTCTCTAGAAATAAAATTTATAAAATTTTAAAAAATTTTATTTATTTATTTCTAGAGAGAGGGAAAGGGAAGAAGACAGAGAGGGAGAGAAGCATCCATGTGTGAGAGAAACAGTTGCCTCTCACATGTCCCCAACTGGGAATCTGGCTTACAGCCCGGGCATGTGCCCTGACTGGGAATTGAACCAGTGACCTCTCGGTTCTCAGGCTGGAGCTCGGTCCACTGAGCTTCATCAGCCAGGGCCTGAGTTGTTTTCTTGTCAATTAAGTGTTTACTGTGGTGGTGTTTACCTCATAGGCTTGTGAGGATTTAACCAGTGCTCAGTGCCCAGTAAACACTAGAGGTATTAGCTGGATTTTACTGTTTTAATAGTTGTGATTGCTTTGTTTGCAGTGAGCACTATACCCTTAATCCTCCCAGCAGAGTGCCAACCTAACCCTTCCCTCATGTCTTTTTGCAGAGGATGTGGATCCCTCAGTTGGACGCTTCCGGAACATGGTACAGACTGCAGTCGTCCCGGTGAAGGTAGGAAGCACATTGTAACAGTATTTGAAATGCCATTTCATATGGTCTGGTTTAAAAATTCACTCTTAAAAAAAAATCACTCTTGCCCTGGTTGGTGTGGCTCAGTGGATTGAGTACCAGCCTGTGAACCTAAAGGTCCCTGGTTCACTTCCCTGACAGGACACATCCCTGGGTTGCTGGGCCAGATCCCCGGTTCGGGGTGTGTCAGAGGCAACCACACATTGATGGTTCTTTCCCTATCCTTCTCCCTCCCTTCCCCTGCCTCTAAAAATAAACAAATAAAATCTTTTTAAAAAATTCACTCTTTCATGTGTAGGTAAGTATTAAATGTGTGCCTAATTTTAAAACACATTCTTTTCTCTCTTCCATTTTTTACCCTGTGGAAATACTTTTACTCCATCTATGTCCAGGGGATCCTGGAGAGCCATAGAAAGGCTGCAGGTGACCAGCCAGGCTGATGCTGCATATGCATTACGGTGCGATGGGAGTCTGTAAATGTACCTCCCAGCAAGCTTCAGAGAGACCCACCTTTCTTTAGTCTTTCCCTTCTGGCTCAGGTTAAGTTCTTAGGTGAGGAAGAGGCATTGTTGCGTTTCTGCGTGGCACCTCTGGCTTTTGCTGTGCCTTTATTCTGTGCGCAGGAATGGCACATACAGGAGCCACCCCAGACCCAGATTAGGTTTGCAGACTAGGCATGGCGAAGAGCCAGGAGTCGGGGGTTACGAAGGTGTTGTCATTGCTCAACAGATGGAGGAACTACATGACAGCTAGGAACAAGTAGCCCTTTAAGTACTGAGATCCCTGTAAATAGATGTGTTTGAAAGCAATTGGAAGATGCTGGTCAGAGAGCTATAGAGACTTACTTTTAACAAGTCTTTAGAATAGCCCTGACTGGTGTGGCTCAGTTGGTTGGGCGTTGTCCTGCAAAGCCAAAAGTTGCCAGTTTGATTCCCGGTCAGGGCACATGCCTGGGTTGCAGGTTTTGGTCCCCAGTTGGGGCTCAAGAGACAACTGATTGATTGTCTCCCTCCTTTCTCCTCTTTTTAAAAATAAATAAATAAAATCTTAGAAATAAAAAGTCTTTAGAATATATTAAATTAATATGTCAAATTCCTGGTTAGTCTTTGTTTAATCCAAAAGGAGTAGAGAAGTGAGGGAGTCTAGTGTGAAAAACTATTTAAGATGAAATGTTCTGTGCAGCTCCAGCGTGTTCCTGTCACATTTCCCCTTAAGCCCATTTCTCTCTTGTTAGAATGTGCTGTTGTCATTAAAGTATAAAACCTGCAGATATGTTTACTTTTATGTCAGCTTTATTGTATAATCCACATACAGTGAAATGAACACATGTCAAGGGTACGGTTTGGATTTTGACAAACGTGAACCCCTGGGTCACCACCGTGCTCAAGATCTGGAGGATTCCCATCACCCCAAGACCCTGTCCCAGACACTCCTTTATGTTCCTTTGCTGCCAGTCCCCTGCCACTCCCAGACCCAGGCAACAAGTCAGCCCTTTCATTCACTACAGATCTGCTTTGTTCTGAGATTAATGTTTAAAAATTGGGCACCCACCGTGAAAATAGAGACTAACTTCTTATGCCCCCCCACCAAAAAAAAATTTAAATACCTGCTTCCACCCATTATCGCCTCTGTTTCCTAAAAGGACATTTTAACACCAAAAACCCCCAGAGGCCTGGCTGGTATAGCTCAGTGGATTGAGCGTGGGAGTGTGAACCAAAGGGCCGGTTTGCACGTGCCCACTGAGGGCACATGCCGGGGTTGAGAGCCCGGTCCCCCGTAGGGGGTGTACGAGAAGCAGCCACACATGGATGTTTCTCTCCCCCTCTTTCTCCCTCCATTCCCCTCTCTCTGAAAAAATAAATAAATAAAATCTTTAAAAACAGAGGGAGGGGTTTGACAACCTAAGGATAAAGAATGGTCACTTAAACTGGATAGATATGTTTTACGTTAGGAAAAGCTCACACCCTGGCCTCATTTCTTCGGTTGGCTCGGGTGGTGAAGACTTTGTGTGGACCTGGCACGTTGGACGGCCACTGTAAAGTCTCTGTAAACCCTGAGGTTTCAGGACACTGAAATAGACTGGGAAATAAAACAGTAAAACAAAAAGGCCCCCCCCCCCCATTTTTTTAGGACTAGAATGCTAATTAGTACCACTCTGTGTCTCACCTCTTGTCTCCTCTGTTCCTTGTGAACCACAGAAGAAGCGAGTGGAGGGCGCGGCCTCCCTGGGCCTGGAAGAATCAGGGAGCAGGCGCATACAGAACTTTGCATTCAGTGGAGGACTCTATGGAGGTCTGCCCCCCACGCACAGTGAGGCCGGCTCCCAGCCACATGGCATCCACGGGACAGCACTCATCGGTGGTTTGCCCATGCCATACCCGAACCTTGCCCCTGACGTGGACTTGACTCCTGTTGTGCCATCAGCAGTGACCATGAATCCTGCACCAAACCCTGTCGTCTATAACCCTGAAGCTGTCAATGAACCCAAGAAGAAGAAATATGCAAAAGAAGCGTGGCCGGGCAAGAAGCCCACTCCTTCCTTACTGATTTGATATTTTTGGTCATGGAGAAGGGTGGGATTGGGTGGGAGTTGGGTGGAAGGGCGATGGGGGAGCTAATGAACTAGGGAGAAAAATGTTCCATGTGTGCAGTATCGTCTTTCGGAATGTCTCCTGGGGTCCTAACCATGTAATACCGAAACTCGGGATGGGGTCGAAATAGCCTGTAAAGACTAGTCTTCAGAACACTGTCGGTGTAGAGAAATGTTTTATACATCCTTTTAGATAGACTGCCCTGGCTCTCTCCCAGGCCTTTCATTACCTCCTCCTTCCCTCCCTCTTTCTGGGATCACTTTTATTTAAAATCAAGTACCCTAGGGAGAGGCTCCAGGCCCTCAGGTTGAATTCAGAGATGGGGAGGTGACCGTCACGTCGTCAGCCTTGTGGGTACTGCAGCCTAATTTATATTTACTATCCCTGTAAGTCCCACGTAGCAAAAGGGTTGCCGTGGCTCTGAGGTGGATCAAAAAGGGTTTAGTACTCTTCGGTTAAGCTAGAGTTTAAACTCGAAATGTTTTCCTGGTCAGTGGTTTTGAGGTCCAGTAGTTAGGCTTTTCTCTTGTGTTCTTTCTATTGGAATGAGAACATTTTGCTTGTGGCTGAGGCCGGTGCCAGAGACACAGGTTGATAGTTTTACACTTACTGCTTGTTTGAACTTTACCTGTTCTTGTCAAACCTGAGTACCCTACTCGCGGAAGTGTCTCATTCGACTCCAGAGTATCGTCCTCTACTCTCTCAGGCTTTCCTTTTCCTTTTCCTTTTCAAGTGAGTTAATGAAGGCAACTTATAAAGGATATGACCAGTTAGAAGAATTCCAATTAAAAAGAAAAAGATTTAACTTTGCAAGTAACTGATGTCTCTAAGAGGACGTTTTTAGAAGCTGGTTCAGAGGCTCTTCCCCCCTTTGACTGAGAGCTCTCGTTCCCCAGAGCGCCAAGGCTAGTCCTGGCTAACAAACGTAGGAGACGGAGGCAGGAAACGTCGGTGTGAGCTTTGTACAGAGATTTGTACATTTGTGTAATAGGCCTTTTCACGCTTGAAGTGTAGCTTTTTACCTGTAACCTTTATTACATTGTAAATTAAATGTAACTTTTGTCATTCCCGTGCAGTTGTGATTCAGTCACCATCACCGATTCCCACCGACACTAGGGAGGTTTGTCAGAGGTACAGCTTTTGGGCTTGAGAGGTGTCCCCAATAAAATGTCCCCATTTTATTACCACACAGGAAAATGCCCCCGATGAATGCGAAACTTCTAATTGGAGATTCTAGCCCAGAGTGAAGCCTCATGGAGCTGAGTGGGTGAAGAGGTGCCGGCTGCTCCTCACGGCTGCTCCTCACTGGAAGACGGGTTTGGGGCATTTGTCCTGGAGTGGGCGTGGCTTAAACCTGGTCACCAGCTCTCTGGTTACAGCTGCAGCTCAGGTAGCACAGGAGCAAAAGGAAGCTAAAGTTGTGTATGTTTAGAAGGGATTCCAGCTAGAGTTTGGATTGAATGGAAGTGTCTTGCCTGGCGGAGCGTCACTGCAGTGAGTGCACTCGGCATGTGGCCGGGGTTATGCCCGTAGATGGCTTTGTGATGGCGGTGCCAGCCCGGCTCCAGATCCCTGGGGTGGACAGTGGACTTGCAGCCGGGGCAGCCTGACAAGAACGGGAAGGTCCGTAAAGTCGCAAGTGTGCAGGAAGTTGACTTCTCCATCGGCTTCTATAAAAATGAGGGTCCTCATCTTAGCAGAGTACCTTCCCCTTGTAGTGACACACTGATCACCTACCCACCCTGCCAACCCAGCAGCGGCCCCTTGGCAGCTCTTTGGAACTAGGGACCAGTTTCATGGAAGACAGTTTTTCCCCTGACCCGGGTGGGGGTGCGGGGAGACAGGAGGCAGAGCTGGAGCAGTAATACAAGTGGCATCCACAGGGGAGAAGAGGCAGAGGACCCCGATGTACAGCGTGTCACTGAGTTCATGTAGCCCCGAGACAAGTACGTTTTTATCCCCATTCTACAGGTGAGAATACAGGCTCAGAGACAAAATAAACTACCCCCCCCCGCCCCCGCCCGATCCCACTGCAGCGAAGTCGAAGTCGGGGTTGAAACTAGTGTGAATCCAGGGCACAGGCTCACAGCCTCCAGCACAGGCTGGAGTGAAGGGTGGGTTGGGGTGAAGGGTGAGTGAGCTCGGCCTGCAGCTGGGGGGCGCTATTGCGTGCAACAGGCTGTAACTTTATTGATTGTAGCTGGGCATTTGTTTTGAAGTTAATTGTTTTCCAAACAACAACGGACTGGAAGGTAGATGAAAGGATTTAGATTTAGTTTGGATAACAAAAGACATGCTTCCTAGTGAGAGCTCATGCCCTGCATTATTTGGTCCCAGCATTTGTGTTGCAGAGTGCAGCTTGGCATTGGTGTTTCAAAGAAAGCTCAACAGAGGTTATCCAAGCCTGCGAAGCTGTGTATCTTCCTTCAAGGGCTCAGGCGACTTCGGTGGAAGCAGGAGTGCCTGAACTTGGTAGTTACGTGACGTGAGACGGGATGTATGTGTAGAAAGAAACCTGGCTTGCCTGGAGCCATGTTTCTGATTTCTCCCAGTCATGTCTTCGTGCCCCTCAAAGATGAGCACCGCAGGAGGGGGCTCAGTGACCTCTCTCCCTAACGCAGCTTTAGACGTTGACCCTCCTATTCACCACAGGTGTTGACAAATGATGAGCACTCAGATGAGCATGGTGCTGCTGAGAGACAGCGTCTTCCGCTAGGACACAGTCCACCCTGGGTGGGCAGCGGCCATGAGATTCCCTGAAGTCCTGTGCCCACTAACGGGGCCATTGGCTAAGAGGGGCGAGGACAACCCATGTTCCCCTGCCGGGGACGGGGTGGGGGGAGAGGAGTGTGAATCCCATGAAGGACAGGAACCCCATATCCAGGTGAAGCCCATTTCCCAGGTGATCCCAGCTCAGCATCTGCTGTTGGGTGACAGTTGCTTAAAATAAGGTAACTACTCTCTGCAAACCATAGAACTTTAGAGTCTGGAGGGTTTATGAGATTCGGCTGGATCCTTCATTTTGCTTTTGAGCAAACTGCCAGTGGGGACTGACTTCTCTCAACAGGCAGGCTGTGCACTGCCCCTGCCTACAGGGAGCCTGCCTCCTTCAAGGGAGCACAGACAGTGCTGTCGATGCTGAGAGCTTCAGTGGAGGGATGGACAGGGGAGGACAGCAGGACTGGGGGGTCAGGAAGGCTTCCAGGGAGATGGCAGTTGGGCCAAGCTTTGAAGACCAGTGGGGAGACCAGTGGGGGGAGGATTTGCCGTGTGGAGGAGTGCGGACCAAGATTGTCCAGGGAGGGGTTAACCAGTGTGAAGAGGCATGGAGGCAGGTGTGGGGTGGCTGGTGGGTGGAAGGAGGGAGGAGTCAAAGGCAGAGGCCAGACCCCACCCTGTAAACTTTGCTAGGGAATTTGAAAATACCAGGAAGCCACTGAAGGATTTTTTTTCTCTTAAAAAAAAATTGCTCATGTAGAAATATCGGATAATCCAGACTACATCACACACACACTCACCCCTCACCCATCACCCACAGCGCGGTGCGGGGGAGACTTTCTTGGGGAGATTTCGGATGTTACAAAATCCCTCGGGCAGCGGATGAATAAGGCGGGCACCTGGCCTCAGGTGAGACAGGTGTTTTAGTGCTCTCACATAATTTAGCAAATCTAGAGGTAAGAACAAATGTTAAGAGCCTATGGAAGAGAAAGTTCCAGTAGTTCTGTCTGCAGGAAGGAATGGTGGTTAAGGTCATGGAAAGTTCCAGAAGGGAGACATTTGTGTTTCCAAATGGTGGAGGGGAGGGCACTCCGTGCAGGGGCAGTTGCAGGACCAAAGGGGGCAGGGTGGATTAAAACCCCCAGCATATGATGGGGGTGATGGGAAGGTTCTGGAGTGCTCACCTGCTGATTTGTGTTTTTAACAGCCATTCAAATGAGTTGGTTTAATTCCAGGTGGTACAGAATTCTGGATGGAACGAAGACTGAAGAACGCACTTTGACAGGATTCTGGGCCGGGTTTACTCTGAACTCACAGCTAAGGTTGAAATGGCAGTGAGAAGAACTAAAGAGATGAGCCACTGCACGACTATTATTACTGTTGTTGTTTTTGACAAAAGTTTGTTCTTAAATGTACAACAGCCTCCAAGACAACACTTCAGTCCAGCTATAGATGACAAGAGAGGTTGCGACAGGGAATCCAGATGTTGCAATGGAAGTGGAATGAAGGGTTACCACTGCCCCAGGCACGAGAACAGCTCACTTTTTGCCAGATTTCTTAATTCCACCCATGGCCAGGGGGCCTTCCCTGGGGCCTTCGCTTTAGTTCCTCAGATTTCTTCTCTTTTTTTCTTCTGCTTGAATGCCTTATCTTCCTTGTCCATGTCCTTGACCTGTTTCTTGGGCTGCTTTAGGGGCTTCTTCTTGACCCTTTGTGGCCAGACACGGCCCTGCCGCCTTGCCAAGACCCTGCCACTGGTAGCTCTCACCTACTGATTTTGGATGGCATCTGTTTCAGAATAAAATCATTGCCTGTTCTACTAGGAAATCAGACTTGGACGGTCCACCTCTGAACAGGGGCAAAGGTGCAGTTCCAGAGTCAGCCAGCAGGAGGGGCCCTGCTACCACCCTTGGAATGGCTGTGTTAATGGGTGTGAGCCCTGGGGTGGGGCTGTGAGGGGCAGATGAGGAGCACTGAAAAGAACAAAGCGAGCTTTCTGTCCAGACACCTGCTTTCCGTGTGTTATCCCCCTAATTCTCCCAGCAGCCCTGATGGGAGGTTGGTGGTGTCCCATTTCACAGGTAGGGAACCTGAGGCCCAGAGGAGTGCAGGGAGCAAGGTCACATAGCTGGCAAGCGGGAAGCAGAGAGTCTGCCCTGGCGCTGCTGGTTTGGACTAAGCACAGCACAGGGGAGCTCCTGACTTGAGTCAATGTGTTGCTGGTGCCCTGGGTCTGTGAAGACTCTGGATTTTGGTCTCTGATTTTTCTCCCTCTCTATTTCCTACTTCTGTCACTATCTCTGATCCCCTTTAGGGTCTGTGCAGCCTTAAGTGCTATCTCCCGCACGTAGGCCAGGTTGGGTGACACTACTGCTTCATGGCCTGGGGGCAAGTTTACTGTGGGAAAGTGCAGATGAGATGTAGGAGGAGGCCCAGAGTGTCCCGGCCTGCCTGCCTCCGCAGCCCCCCTCCCCCCACCCACCCTGCCCAGCCAAGCTGCCACCTGGGCACAGGAGCGTGTCTCCCTCGCCTGTGGTCATGCCCTCTCCTACTGACACTGTGCAGACCACCCTCCGCTGCTGTGAACCATTCTGAGCAGCAGTCAGACTCACTCTTACTGCTCTCACCTTAAAAGGAAACGCAGCAAAAACCATCTCTTGATTCGATTCCACTTCCCCACCAGTGACCTCAGCTTCCCCCCAGCTCTTTCTCTGCTCTGCTCTGCAGAGCATCTCCTGATAAGAATGGCCTCATCTTGCTGTTTCCAGTTCCTCTCCTCCCCTTGCTCTTGAAACCACCCCAGTCTACCAACGAGCCATGGGAATGCCTGCTAATGACCCCCGTCTGTCGTATTCACTGCTCCGATCAGGATGCTCCAGGGGCCCCTCGTTTTCTCCAGAGGAAGAACAGTTCTTCCACTGTACACCCTCCCCCTTTCCTCTCTCCCCTCCTTTCTCCCTCTTGCTCACCGACCTGCGGCCACCCCGAGTCTGGTTGGTCCTTCAACCCTCAAGGCACACTCCCGCCCTGCCCCTGGGGCTGGACTCCCCACCCCCCACACCCCCAATGTCAGCAGGCTCCCTCCCTCACTGACTTCAAGTGAGAAAGAAAAGCGAGCGCTGGCCTCCAGGAGCTAGTCTGGCACTTCAGGCTGAGCCTCAGTGTTCCCCGGCTGAATGTAAGCAATTTCTCCAAACATCACATTGCACAAGGGCACGCTGTGACCCTGGTGGACTGAGACAAACAGGGCCACTCCAGAATTATGGCTGAGCATAGAAAACACATGAAATTTGTCAAAACCACCAAAAGGACCAGTCTTCCCTGTAGTGGGCTAACTTTATGGGCCCAAAAGCTGTGTCTACCTGAAACCTCAGAATGTGACCTTATTTGGAATAAGAGTCTTTGCAAATATCTCCCAAGGATATTGAGTAAAATCATCTTGGATCGGAGTGGGCCCTAAATCCAATTATGAATGTCCTTAAAAGGGACCGAGAAGGAGAAAACACAGATGCAGAGAAGACATGTGAAGATAGAGTCAGAAGTTGGAGGGACACCTCTGCGAGCCAAGGAATCTTGAGGACTGCCAGCAGCCCCCACGAGCTGGAGAGAAGCAAGGAACAGACTCTCCCTCAGAAGGAGCCAACCTGCCAATGCCTTGATATCAAACTTCCAGCCTCCAAAACTGAGAGAATAGATTTCTGTTGTGAGAAGCCATCAAGTTTGTGGTGATTTGTTATGGCAAACCTAGGAAATGAATGCAGTTCTCCCCATACTGGCTAGCGCGACGAGAGCTGTTGATTCAAATGGTAGCTGCAGCCTTGGTCTGATCTTCCCTTTTCCTAAACAGTTTGTGAAGATCCCCAGTCACCGAATTGCCCCTGCTTCTAGACAGCATCCAATCCAGAGCAAAGCCCTGCTGCTTTAAACCCTCCCAAATCACGGAACCCAAGCTCGAACCCTATGAGTGCTTTCGGACACCCTTTTCTTGAGTTGCCAGGTTTGCTAGCTGCCCTGTGTTTCTGGTGGTCTTGGGCAGGAGGGCATTGACAGAGTCACCACTCAAAGCCAGCATCTCCAGTTATAACTGCAGCCTGCCCCACCTTCTTCATCCCTCACCCACCTGGAGGTGGAGATAGCAGCCTGGCCTGCGGCTCAGGACCGTTATTCCGGGAAAGCTCAGAACTGGGGCTGAAGTGGGTGGTCACCAGAGGAAGTCCAGGGACTATATTACTTCAGCACGACACAGCAGGACTAGGGGGAAAGGCTAGCACACTCCCTCCTGTCCCAGTGGCCCCAACTGCTGATCCTCCAAAGACCTGCCCCAGATGGGCACCTTAACCCAGATCCTTGGGCTCCATCCCTCACTTGCTGTTCAGCCTCCTAAATGCTCCTCCCTTGTGCCCAGCATCCCAGGCAGGGCTTCCCTCCTCTCTGCTGGGCACTGCCTTCGTCTCATAAGCGCCCCTCCCTTCCTGCCAAGTCCTTCTCCCTCCGACAGAGCCTTGCTAAAAATGCGTTTCACACCATATCAGTCAGGGACTCATCCCCAAAACCTTCGGGTCAAAGGCCAACTCCTTACTGGGGCCTCTCAGGGACAGTTGGCTCCCACTTGGAACTCCTTCTGTTCCCCATTGTGCTTTCCCCCTGCTGCCCTCCTGTCGTCTCTGGCTCAGTCTCGGTTAGCTGATCACTTTCTCTGGGCGGCCCTCTCTGGTGCCCAGGCTGCGGAAGGAAGGTCTGTTTGAGTAACCCTCACCCACTGGGTTCTCCCGACCCAGGTGCCAGGAGAGCAGACTGTCGTGTTAACCATAGAGGGCCAGCAATATGGATGACGCTGAGCTGAAATCCATCACGTAACTCTCTCACTCTCCACCCCCACAACGCCTGTTCCCCAGCCTTTTATCCTGACCCACCGGGAGCTGGGTGATGGGGTTGTTATCCTCTTTCCCATCCAGAAGGAGGCTGTGCCTCAAACCCACTGACACCCCCAAACTGAAGTCAGGGTCCTGCAAGGTTCCCAAGCTGTTAGGGGAAGTAGGGAAGTGAGGAAAGGGTGGGGAGTTCTTGTGGGCTAGGCCAAGAGAGTCCCCTGAGAAAGGGAACTTGCCCCAGGGGCTTCCTGCTCTCTATAGCCCAGAGGGATGGTTCGAACCAAGGACCCTGGTTCAGTCCCTTCCTGGCTGCTGGGCTTTGGGTGCACCGCATAACCTTTCAGGTGGCAGTTTTCCCACCTGTGAAATGGAGAGCGCAAGATAGCCTACATTTCAGGGGCCTACAAGCTTAATGGAGTGTAAAGCACGTAGCACCGTGCCTGGTGAGCCAAGTTCACTGCCTCAGACCCCCAGGCCTTCCCCACGTATGAAAATTCAACTTCCCATCTCCTCTCCGTGTATGAAAATTCAGCTTGTGCAATGCCCACACCAGGGCTGGATGGGGTGGACGCAACAGAGGGAACAGAGGACAGCAGGGCAGATGTGCCGCCTATGGGCTGTGCGACACGGCCTTTGGGCTGGAGGAGGGAACTTTGACTTTGTATTTATCCCTTTTCATTGCAGCTGGAGAAACTGAGGCTAAGAGGTGGCAGTGACTGTGGTTGCTCAGAGCCAGGCCTGGCACCGAAGCTTCTTTCCTGCACTTCGCACACTGAGCGCAAGTTTTGCAGTGCCTCGGGAAGCCAGGCTGGGGAATCGTGACGGTGGGGGCGCAGGCCCTAGACTCAGACGATTACTTGACTCAAGATCACAGCAAAGAGGCTGTGACTGAGACGAGCCAAGAACCCAGGGCTACAGATTCCCCATCCAGGGAGGCTTATCCTGGCAGGTGTGGGGCTGGCTGGGGAGGGGGCAGATGCCACGTCCCAGAATCCTCCATCATCATTCAACAAATGCCAAGCTCTGTGGAAATAAGCAAAGAAGAGATATGGCCCAGCCCTCATGGAACATCTAGCTCACTGGGGATGAGATGTTAAGAATAAAGAATCACAAACAAATGTAGCATTGTAAGTGTGAGGAGGGCTATGGAGAAGGGGGTTCATGGCACATAACGTGCAAGGGCATAATAAGGAACCATACTTTGCCTGGGAAGGGGCGTCAGGGAGGTCTTCTTGAGGATGTGATGCTTAAGTGGAGACTCAGAATGAAAAAGATTTCTGGTGGCCCTGGCTGGTGTGACTCAGTGGACTGAGCACCGGCCTGTGAACCAAAAGGTCACTGGTTCAATTCCTGATCAGGGCACATGCCTGGGTTGCGGGTCCCCAGTTTGGGGTGTGAGAGAGGCAACCTGATCCAAGTTTCTCTCCCTTTCTTTCTCCCTGCCTTGCCCCTCTCTCTAAAAAATAAACAAAATGTTTTTTTAAAAAAAGAAAATAAAAGATTACTTATATAAAAATTGGCCTCTGCTCCTGGTTCCTGACATAGAGCTTCTAAAATAGGCTAGCACTCTTCTAAGTGATAAGAGCACTAGGAGGGGGCAAAAGGACCTAGAAGCATTTTTTGTTTTATTGAGGTGACTCTGGGTGGGCTCCCAGATGGCGGCTCATCAAGCCATGATCAGAAGTTTGGAATTTTCAGCTCCCCCCGCCCCTGCACTCCCACTTATCCAGAGAAGGGAGAGGGAAATTGAGTTCATTGGTCATGGCTGAGGGACTTCTGATCAAGATGGTGGCATAGGTAAACATGGCTCACCTCCTCTCACAACCACATCAAAATTACAACTAAATTATAGAACAACCATCACTCAGAACCATCAGAAATCAAGTTTAATGGAAGTCTCATAACCATACAACTACAGAATTAAAGATATCACATCCATCTAGACTGGTAGGAGGAGCCACAGAACAAGCTGGTCCCACATCCACGTGTGCTGGATAAAAATTCCAGAGGGATATCTTGGGAGCAAGGAGTGCCAGCTTCACACCAGGTCCCCCAGACCAGGCTTCTAGTGATGGGAAGATAAGTCCCCATAACTTCTGGCTGCAAAAACCAGCTGGGACTCAGCTGGTGGAAATAACTGCTGGTATCTCAAGCAGTTCCTCTTAAGAATCCACACATGGACTCATCTACTCAGAATAACTTCCTCTGAGCTCCAGCACCAGGGTAGAAGTTTGAAAGGCACCAGTGGCGTACAGGGAGTAAGTGAAGGGTGTGCCATCAAGGCGAGAACTGGGGCACAGCTTTCTCCCAGATAGAAGGGCCATCGTCCCTTTTCTGAACCCTCCCCCAACTGAGCCACAGAGTCGGAAGGCTGGTGCCATATCTGAGACTCCATCAACCTGGCTAACACTGTTTGCCCCACCCTGGAGATCCCTTGAAACTCCGTCCTTCCCAATTTATGGGCCCACCCAAACTGTTAACAGAGACTTTTCCACATGAATGGTTGATCTTGGCTCATGCTTTACAACTTGCTAAATTCTCTCAAACAAGCAACAGGCAACCTCAGTGAGTCCCCAGCCCCCTACCCCTTGCTAAGTGGCCCCAGGTACAGCACCGGCAGCAGCCAGCTGAGAGTCACAGTTTGGCTTCACCTGTGAATTTCCAAGCTCAGCACAAGTAGCAGCCATCTCAGATTGCTTTATAGCCCAGGCGGGGTGGCTCCAGGCAAAATACAAGTTGGGACTGACCTTGGCCTGCACCACCTGGGAAACTGTAGAGCTTGTACACCTAGTGGACAGCTACAGACCATGTCAAAGCACATCACCCTGCCCCTGACAGCTGATCCTCCACAGAAGTCAGAGGTTGATGGTCAGTGGTTACAGCCAGTCCTTACAGCTGACTGGCCTGGGTAAATCCCTCCCATTGACCTGCCAACAACAATCAAGGCTGAACTTCAAGAGGAGGGTATACTCAGCCCACACAAAAATAGCACCCCAAGTACCCAGCTTGGGTGGTAGGGGAGGCTGTGCCACTGGACACTACAGGACACCTACTATATTAGGCCACATTACCAAGACACAGACTCAAAGCAGCTCTACCTAATACATGTAGAGGAGAGGCTGCCAAAATGGGAGGAGACAAATAAACATGGCCTAAATAACAATAATAATAAAAAAGATGAAAACTCCAGAAAAAGAAGTAAACAAAATGGAAATAAGCAATATGCCAAATGCAGAGTTCAAAACACTGGTTATAAGGATGCTCAAGGAAGTTAGTGAGGACTTCAATAACATAAAAAAGATCCAGTCAAAAATGAAGGATTCAGCCCAAGCTTGTATAGGTCAGTGGATTGAGCGCAGGCCTGCAAACCAAAGGGTCACTGGTTCAATTCCCACTCTAGGTCATATGCCTGAGTTGCTGGCCAGGTCCCCAGTAGGGGACATGTGAGAGGCAACCACATATTGATGTTTCCTTCTCCCTCCCTTCCCCTCTCTCTGAAAATAAATAAGTAAAATCTTTAAAAAGCCCTGAAGGATTCATAAATTGAAATGAAGAAAAAATTACAAGGAAACAACAATAAAGTGGATGAAGCCAAGAATCAAATCAATGATTTGGAACATAAGGAAGCAAAACACAACCATGTGGAACAAGAAGAAGAAACAAGAGTAAAAAAAACTGAGGATGGTGTAAGCAGCCCATGAGACAATTTCAAGTGGTACAACACTCGCATCATAGGGGTGCCAGAAGGAGAAGAGAAAGAAATTGAAAATATATTTGAAAAAAATAATGAAAGAAAACTTCCCTAAGTTGGTGAAGGAAATAGACATGCAAGTCCAGGAAGCACAGAGAATCCCAAACAAGATGGATGCAAAGAGGTCTACTCTAAGACACATCATAATTAAAATGCCAAAGTTTAAAGAGAGAATCTTAAAAACAGCAAAACAAAAGCAGTTAGTCACCATACAGGGGAGTTCCCATAAGACTGTGAGCTGATTAAAAGACACTTTGCAAGCTAGAAGGGACTGGTAAGAAATATTCAAATTCATGAAAAGCAGGGACCTACAGCCAAGATTGCTCTACCCAACAAAGATGATTTAGAATCAGAGGGCAGATAAATAGTTTCCCAGACAAGAAAAAACTAAAGGAGTTCATCATTACCAAACCATTATTATATGAAATGTTAAAAGGACTTATTTAAGAAAAAGAAGATCAAAACTATAGACAATAAAGTGGCAATAAATATATATCTATCAACAGTTGAATCTAACAAACAAAGCAAATAACAAGAACAGAGAGAGAATCATATATAAGGAGAGGGTTTAGATGGTTGCCACATGGGAGGGAGGTGTAAGGGAAAGGGTGAAGAGGTGAGGGGATAAAGAAGTACAAATAGGCAGTTACAGAATAGCCACAGGGATGTAAGGACAGTATAGGAAATGAAGTAGCCAAAGAACTTATATGCATGACCCATGGACATGAGCAGTAGTGGGGAGATTGCCTGAGTGAGTGGGGTGTGTTGGGTGGGGAGGGGCCAAGGGGGGAATTAAAATGACTGTAATAGCATAATCAATAATATATAATTTTTAAAAAGAGTATAAAAAATTGGTTATGCCTATGTGAGGAAACCTCCATAAAATCCCAACAGTACAGGGTTTGGAGACCTTCCCGGTAGGTGAACATATTCACGCACTGGGAGGGTGACGTGCCCAACTCCATGGGGACAGAAGCTCCTGTACTCGCAACCCTCCTAGACCTCCCCCTAGGTGTCTCTCCATCTAGGTGTTCATCTGCATCCTTTATCATAGCCCTTCATAAACTGATATTGGTAGCATTTTCCTGAGTTATGTGAGCCTCTCTAGCAAATTAATTGAACCGAAGGAGGGGGTCATTGGAACCTGCAAACTATAGCTTGTTGGTCGGAAGCACAGGTAATAACCAGGGTTTGTGACTGGCATCAGGAGCGTGTGCACGTGAGGCCGTCCTGTGGGACTGAGCCCTTGACCTGTGGGATCTGATGCTGTCTGTAGGTAGATAGTATCAGAATTGAGCTGAGCTATAGGACACCCCCCTGGTGTTGCAGGGAGTTACTTGGTGTGAGGGGAAATTCTCTGGGAGAATGGGTTTTTTCCCCTACACAGTTACCCAGGCAAGAGAGTGGTGTGCATGCCAGGCAGAGGGAATACCATATGGCAAAGGTCCTATGGCGAGAAATACAGTGCAACATGAAAAATGCTCACCTTTTCAGGAAGGTGGAGCAGAGGTGTCTTCTTTCCCATTTTTTCTTGGAAATCACCCCCCCCCAAACACGTGTACAATGAGAAGAAGAAACAGGAACTCTCCATCTTCTAGGAAGATATTTCTGACCTCAAACGATAATATTATTGAAAAGCATCAAGTGCTCTAAACCCCAGTGTGGCTAAATAATGGAATTATTGAATAATTTAATCTGCTTTCTAGTTCTACAATAGAACTCGGCCTCCTCCGGCCTGTTCTTTCTTATATTGTTAACTAATAAAATTCCAATGCCTGGCCCTAAGAATGAAAATCTTCCTAATTAACAACTGCTATGAAAATAAACCTTGAAAGATGAAAAGGAGCTGTCCTTTCTCCCCTGAAGCTGCAGAAACAAAAATGCTTACTCTGCTCCATCATAAACATGCATTTTAAGAATCAGTCCTGGCTGGGTCAGTTGGTTAGAGTGTCATCCTGATGCCCCAAGGTTGAGGGTTTGATTCTAGCTCAGGGCACATGCAAGAATCAACCAGTGAATGCATAAATAAGTGGAACAACAAATCGATGTCTCCCCCACCTTTCCTCTCTCTCTTTAAAAAAATCAATTAAAAAAAAAAGAGGATCAGATGTGATGGGGTCAAAGTGAGAACTTTCATGACAGCATCTGTCTTGTTTTCCTGTCCAATGTAGGGATTTTGGGGACTAGTCATTAAGAACATGTTAGCTCACCCTGGCTTGTGTGGCTCAGTGGAATGACGCCAGACTGTGAACCAAGGGATCGCCGGTTTGATACCTGGTCATGGCGCACGCCTGGGTTGCGGGCCAGGTTCCTGGTTGGGGGCGTATAAAGGCAACCAACTGCTATTTCTCTTGAGCACTGATGTCCACCCCCCTGCCTTTTTTCTCTCTCGCTAAAAAAAAAAAAGTCTTAAAAAAAGAACATTTTACTTCTGTCAATAGAAATCCAGGGAAATCCATCCTCGGAAGGGTTGTTTGTGCAAGAGAATCTTCTTTTGTTGTTGTTAAAGTAGATTTTATTGATTATGCTATTACAGTTGCTCATTTTTTTCTCCCCTTTACCCCCCTCTGCCCTGCACGCTCCCCACCACCAGCATTCCCCCCTTAGTTCATGTCCATGGGTCATACATATAAGTTCTTTGGCTTCTCCATTTCCCATTCTATTCTTAACCTCCCCCTGCCTATTTTGCACCTACCATTTATGCTTCTTATTTCCTGTATCTTTTCCCCCATTCTCCCCACTCCTCCTCCCTGCTGATAACCCTACATGTGATCTCCATTTCTGTGATTCTGTTCCTGTTCTAGTTGTTTTTAGGTTTAGTTGTTGATAGTTGTGAGTTTCTGTGATTTTACTGTTCATAGTTTTGATCTTCTTCTTTTTCTTAGATAAATCCCTTTAATATTTCATATAATAAGGGCTTGGTGATGATGAACTCCTTTAACTTGACCCTATCTGAGAAGCACTTTATCTGCCCTTCCATTCTAAATGACAGCTTTGCTGGATAGAGCAATCTTGGATGTAGGTCCTTGACTTTCATGACTTGGAATACTTCTTTCCAGCCCCTTCTTGCCTGTAAGGTTTCTTTTGAGAAATCAGCTGACAGTCTTACAGGAACTCCTTTATCAGATAAGTCTCCCCTTTTCTCTGGATGCTTTTAAGATTCTCTCTCCTTACCTTTAATCTTGGGCAATTTAATTATGATGTGCATTTGGTGTGTGATTCCTTGGGTTCAACTTCTTTGGACACTCTCAGCTTCCTGAAAGCCTATTTCATTTGCCAGAGTGAAGAAGTTCTCCTTTATTATTTATTCAAATAATTTTCAATTTCTTGCTTTTCCTCTTCTCCTTCTGGTGCCCCTATAATTTGTATGTTGGAAGATTTAAAGTTGTCTTGGAGGTTCCTAAGCCTCTCCTCAATTTTTTGAATTCTTGTTTCTTCATTCTGTTCTAGTTGAATGCCTATTTCTTTCATCTGCTCCAAATCGTTGATTTTTTTTTAAAGGCATCTCATTTTTAAAAAATATTTGATTTCTTTATTTTTAGAGAAAGGGGAAGGGAAGGAGAAAGAGAGGGAGAGAAACATCAATGTGTGGTTGCCTCTCACATGGCCCCCACTGGGGACCTGGCCCGCAACCCAGGCATATACCCTGACTGGGCATCGAACCGCAACCCTTTGGTTCACAGCCCACACTCAATCCACTGAGCTATACCAGCCAGGTCCAAATTGTTGATTTGAGTCCTGGTTTCCTTCCCTTCACTGTTGGTTCTCTGTATATTTTTCTTTATTTCACTTTGCATAGCCTTCACTTTTTTCTCCAGTTTGTGACCATACTCAACTATTTCTGTGAGCATCCTGATTACTAGAGTTTTAAATTCTGCATTTGATAGATTGGCTATCTCTTTGTCACTTAGTTCTCTTTCTGGAGCTTTGATCTGTTCTTTCACTTGGGCCATATTTCTTTGTCTTGGTACAGTTGTTACATTGTAAGGGATTTAAAAAAATTTTTAAAGATTTTTATTTACTTATTTTTAGAGAGAGGGGAAGGGAGGGAGAAGGAGAGGGAGAGAAACATCAATGTGTGGTTGTCTCTCTTGAGCCTCCAACTGGGGACCTGGCTGGCAACATAGGCATGTGCCCTGACTGGGAATCAAACCAGCAGCCTTTCAGTTTGCAGGCTGGCACTCATTCTACTGAGCCACACCAGCCAGGGCAACCTTCAATTCTTTTTGAATAGGTATCTAGAGTGGGATTGGTGGATCATATGGTAACTCCATTTTTCATATTTTCAGAAGCAGATAACTTTTCATTAAACCTCTGCTGAAAAGGCCTAGCTACTTCCCAAACCCAGAAATTACAGAATTTTTTGTAGTGTTGGAGCTCAAAGCCTCACCCCTACTCCCAGAACTGGGCCCTCTTCCTTCTCTCTGCTCCAGCCATGCAGGTGCTGAAGTTCCTTCCGGGAGAGAAGTACACACTTTTTTCAACTTCCACTCTGCCCCACTTAGAAAGTACAGGGGTAAACATCTCTCTGGGCTCAAAACCACTTCTTCAGGCCCATGGTCAAAAGTTTCACTTTCTTTCTGTGTTCCTGTTCTGCTCCTCCCTTAGCTTTGCTCTTGGGACCTGCCCTGTTCCCAGGCCTGAGCAGCTCCTGACCAGCCCCCCTGAGCTCAGCGGCCATGCCTGCTGACAGTGACCCCTCTCTGCCTTCCCAAAGGCCCTGGGCCCAGACTGCGGGAGCTTCTCCGGGTAACCCCACAGGCTCCCAGATCTCCTCACGCACTCCCCTCCTCTCCCTCCCCTCTTTATCCTCTCCTTCCTCTTTTCCTCTTCTGTGCTTTCTTTTCCTTCCTGTTCCTCATTCCTCCCACCTCGCCTCACCGCCCCCCCCCCCTTCTCATCTTCCTCCTTACACAAGTGTCCTTTGCTCCCTGCTTCACAAGGTCAAGAATGCCAGGGAGCGGCACACTGGCTTTCCCATCTCACCAGAGCACAAGTCAGTCCGAAACTTTACAACCAGACATGCTCAACTTCTTGAAGCTATTGGGTATGTTTTTCCAGAACTGGCTTTTTCCCTCCAGGGAAAATCTGCCAGGGGAGGGAGCCATCCCTCCACCCCGCTACCCCAACTGTCTCCTCATGGTCTCAGGGATCCTTGGCAGGGAGCTGTTCTGTTCATAAGTGAGAAATCTAGAAAACAGAAAGGACAACAGATCACTGTTCAAGCCCCGGGGTTCCCAGGTTGGGAGGGTTTCTGGTCTCATCCTGCCAGTTTTCTGCACAGGCCTCCGCTGGAGGCTCTGGCGCCAGATGGGCTCTTGCCCCCCAGGGAGAAGGCACGTCTGGAGAGGGAGAGAGAGCACAGCTGCAGGGCCCACGGGTGGGCGTGCATCCGCTCCGGTGGGGTGCCCTTCACCCAAGTATCCTTGTGTGATAGACTGCGGTGGGACTTGTGAAAGGGCACATTTCTCCAGGCCACCTCAGAGCAGCTATCAGGGAAGCCTCCAGGCCATGGGGACAGATGTGCGTGAGGGGACCGGCCACAGAGGGCTCCAAGCCGTGGCCCATCTCACTCACTCCGGAGCTGAGGCACTCTCCGCATCTCTCCCACATCTTGGTCATGACCTTCCTGACTGCTGGTGTGTTTTCCACTGCACTGGGCCAACGTGCCAAATTGGTGGACATGTAAGTGAACAGCAGGTCACGGTAACAACCACCATCTGGTGTTGTTTCAATGTTATGCCTCTTCCCCTCCTAGAAAGGGGGAGGTAACTACTGCAGGGCCACCCCACCCCCTGGTATGTTGTCGGAAAGTACCAGGCCACGTGATACCACGTACAAGAGTGCATGGTGCCAACGCAGCTGCACCTGTCCCTGGTCACCCTGAGTCATCCTGCTACTCTGACCAGTAGGAGGTGCCCGCAGGAGGCCCTGAACCATTCCCCTTCAGATTCCAAAAACTCTGATAGAGACTGGTGGGCGAAAGGAGGACCCCAACTCTGGGTTGCTGCAGGCATCCTCTCGGGTCTCCTTTCCACCCTCCTCTTCCCACTTCTGTGTGAGCCCGAGCTTCCCACTCCATACCCAGCTCAGCTCTTCAGAAGCCAGGGAGACCAGGCCAGGGCTCCCAGTCTGCGGAAGTGGATAGGGCTGGGCACTGGTAAATTCAAATTCCAGTTCCTCGATTTGCATGTTGTGCAACAGCAAGGAAGATGGTTTCCCACTCAGAATCTGATTTTCCTAAAACAGAAAGCAGAGTGATGAGTAAAACCACATGATATCTTAAATTTCAGACAAATGTCAGAGGCACAGGAGGCCCTTGGCAGTAACAACGATACGACGTGAGGTTAAGCACTCAGCATGTGCCCATGTGCCTGTGTTATTTTCACCAACGGCCCAGCTCCTGTCACTCCCTATTGTACAGAGAGGAGCTGAGGCTCAGAGAAGTTAAGGAACTTGCCCAAGATCACACAGCTAAGAAGTGGAGGGGCCAGGATTTGAGCCCAGCTCTGTTTCCAAAACCTGTCTTTTTATTCTTCATCCTCTGCCACAATTCTAGGCAAAGCTGGACTGAGCAGAAATCTGCCAGTTAGTTACATGGGCTGCTGCAATACTTGTACACGGAGGAGAGAGGGAGAATTGCCACTTTCTCCAGCCTGCAGGAAAAGCCCAGCGGAGCTGGGTTAAAATCCTAGCATCTCCATTTCTCAGTGCATGATCTCAGGCAAGTTCCTTCACTCTTCTGAGCCTCAGTTTCCACATCTGTAAAGGGGGAATAATAATGTTTGTCTTGCCTGCTTGTAGGGAGAATTAAGTGAACGAACAAACAGTTGTGTGAGGTCTGCGTGGAGTACACGCTCAGAGAATCACATCTGTTGATGTTTCTGGAAACATGTAGAAATGCCCCCTCTATCCTATCTCCTCCGCTTAGCAGACCCTCCTCCTGGGCCCAGGGCCCTTGCTTGCCTCTGTGTTCCGCTCATCTCAGCTCCTCCCTTATCTTACCAGGTTCACTGGAGACTCAGGAGCCTTTCAGCACCAGTGAAACACACCCTTAGAGGCTGTAAAAACCATCCCACCATTTGACCCAGAAATTTCACTTCAGGAACCTATCACAAGAAAATATTTTTCACCTGTTTATTCAATGAGTCTCAATGCTAATTTATTGAGCATCTACTATGTGCCAGGCTCTGTGCGATACACTAGGGAGCAAAGCAGTCTGGTACCCCAGTCTCTGCCCCTCAGAAGCCAACTCTCCAATTGCTGAGGAGATTTAGCCAATTATTAAGACAGTACTTGCATACATAAATACAGAACTGCAAATTGCAATGGCGAGGAAATGGTTTTGCTATATCCGTCATCGTAGGCTTTTGCCTACCAGTTTCAGTAGGTCTGCTTCTGTGCCCAGAAACCTGGTGGAAATTTTCATGAGATATAGGCCCAGTGAGAGAAGGGAAGTTGCAATTTTCCGTGAGTGTTATTGCCAAGAGTTTCTCCTCGAAGGTGAGGGCTGGGTCCTGGGGTGCACAGTCGTGTCTCTGAATGTTTACGCAAGAGAAGAAAAAGACAACAAAAATAATAGGCTGCCCAATGGGAAGGAGCCCTCTCAGTGACCCAATCATGGTTCCCGAATATCATTCTCCAATAAAAGGAATAAGGGCTTCTGGGAGAAACGTAGGGCTGGGGCAGGAAAAAGACAAGATGAGCCTGGAGCCTCTTGTAGCACCAGATGGTAAGGGCACGCTCTGGGACAGAAGGAAGGGGGCCCGGCAGGGGGACCCAGGAGCCAGCCAGGAGGGACTCCCAAAGCTAGAACAATTTGAGCAACAAATTAAATAATGTAGGATTAGATGGGAAGAGTATAAAATAAATATACATGAGTTCATGCTGGCATAAATTAATAGTTGAATAAATAAATGAGTGGGGAGAAGAGAAAATTGTTCTGACCAAAGAATTCCAGGTAATTTATTTGGTTGCCCTACCCCCCAGGTGGTGCGGCTCAGCTCCCCCCCTGATGATGGATGCGCCTGGTGCCTTGTTTCTGAACAACAGGGTACATGGAGAGGGGGCACCAGCGACTTGCCAGTGGAGAAACCTGGAAGCCCCACCTTAACCAAGCGATCAAGGTTCATATCACAGTGAGAAGTCATGTGGTAGGCCACGCATGCCCCTGGGAGGGTGTGGTGAGAGGGGCACACGCCCCTTAATCCATGACTCCAGGATGGTCAGAGGAAAACATCAGAAAAAACAAAAAAAAGATTAAGCGACATTCTTCTGCAAAACACCAACCAGTGCTCCTCAAGATTGTCAAGGTCAGGAGAAGAACACGGAAAACTTGAAAGCGTGTGACAGATGACAAAACACCATCTGGGATCTTGGGTGAGGTTCTGGAAAAGGAAACGGTCATCAGCGGAAAAGCAGATAAAACCCAAGTAAAGTCTCCAGTTTAGCTAACAATAATTCAGCAAAGCTGGTTTCTTAGTTTTGACAAATGCGCTGTGGTGATGTGAGAGCGTGGCATTGGGGGATTTGAAACTAGCTGAGGGCTGGATGGGAAATGTCTACTATTTTTGCAACTTTACTGTAAATCAAAAATTGAAAAGAAGAAAAAACAAACCGCAGGCAGAAGAGAGTGGAAAGAAATACAGCAAAATTTTAGTAGTAAATATATTTGGGTTGTGGAAAAAGCATGTCCTCTTTTTATTTGTCAAATGCCTTTAATTAGGGTTTTTTTCCTTTTCTTTTAAACATTTATTATTTTGGTTAGAAGGCTTCTATTACTTTTTTTTTAAACATTTTATTTATTTATCTTCAGAGGGGAAAGGAAGGAGAGAGAGAGGGAGGGAGAGAAACATCAATGTGTGGCCGCCCCTCGAGCGTCCCCCACCTGGAACTGGCCCGCAACGCGAGCATGTGCCCTGACTGGGAATCAAACCATGATCCTTTGGTTCACAGGCCCACGCTCAACCCACTGAGCTACACCAGCCAGGGCACTTTTTAAAAAATATTTTATTTATTTTTAGAGAGAGGGGAAGGGAGGGATAAAGAGAGGGAGAGAAACATCAATATGTGGCTGCCTCTGGAGCACCCCCTACTGGGTACCTGTCCTGCAACCCAGGCATGTGCCCTGACTGGGAATGGAAGCGGTGACCCTTTGGTTTGCAGGCCAGTGCTCAATCCACTGAGCCACACCAGCCAGGGCCGTATATCATCTCATTTAATCCTCACAACCAGCTAAGTGAGATAAGATAGGGAAACTAAAACTCGGAAAATCAAAGTGAGTTGCCTCAAGTTATATAACAAGCCATATGAGGCGCTGAGATTTGAACCTCTGTGGATCTGACTCCTGAGGGACAGGGAAATATAAAAGCTTTATCTGTTCTTGTGGGGTCAGGACAAGATGGTGGACTCTCTCCTAAGCAGATTTCTCTTTAGCCCAAGAAGACCTTTTAACTAGAATTGTCCAGGGAGTAGGAGCGTCCTGAGAGGTAATGAGTTCCCAGTCAGTGGAGGACCATGGCGCGTCCTGGAAAGGGATTCAGGAACCGCGACACTTTATCTTCCTCCTCAGAGCCAAAGGGTAGGGCTGTGTGTCTCCCGTGAGACCCAGAGGACACCAGGCAGGCCGAGTTTCCTTGTAACTGGGAGGACCCCGGGGCGTGGGGCTAGAGAGCAGGCGCAGGGGGCCTCCGCGGCTTCGTCTTCCCCCTGCACCACCGGGTCCATCGACTGCAGACGTGGGGGCCTGCTTTCATTCACGCAGAACCTTTCTGATCTAGACCCAAATCGTGCCACCAAGGTGACAGGTAGGTACTTCAACCCATTCTAGAGATGAGGAAACCGGGGACGAGAGAGGGAAATGGCTTACCCAAGAGCGCGCCGTCGGGCTGCGGCGGAGCGCCCCACCCCGCGGGGCGGGGCTCCGGCGGGAGCGCGGCTCCCCAGCCACTCCGTCTGCGTCCAGTGAGCCTCGCGGACCATGGAGCCCGTGCCGCTGCAGGACTTCGTTTGCGCCCTGGATCCCGCCTCTCTCCCGCGAGTGCTGCGGGTCTGCTCGGGCGTCTACTTTCAGAGTGAGTGAGCGGCGGCGGCCACCC
Organism: Anoura caudifer; assembly: GCA_004027475.1. Classification (NCBI taxonomy): domain Eukaryota; kingdom Metazoa; phylum Chordata; class Mammalia; order Chiroptera; family Phyllostomidae; genus Anoura; species Anoura caudifer. Next base: position 95,783 of record PVKU01000824.1, on the reverse strand, counting down.
GACCTGCGGCGCCGCGGCGGCCAGGGCCTCCCCGGGTGTGTGCGCAGAGGCGCTGCCGGCGCGTTGGAAGCCCGGGAAAGTGCGCCCCAGCTTCGAATCCCACGCGGCCACTGCTGTGTGATTCGGAGCTCCGCGAAACCTGGGTAGTAAAGAGCTCCGACTCCCAAGGGGATGGAACCCAGCGAAGGCGGGGTGGGACCGCTGTGCGCGTTGATCGAGGTGCAGCTGTGCGGGCTCCAGCGTTAGGGAGCTCAGGACTTGTAGCTGTTGCTTGATTCGTAAGTGCCAGGTCAGCCCCCTGCTCTGTGTAGCCTCGGGGTCCCCTCCACACCCATCTACACCAGCTTCCGTCGGTCCCTCCATCGCACCTTTGTGCTCTGCTCGGCAATGGACAGTACTTGATCTGATCAGCTCTTCAGTTCTCAGCTTAGGGGCCCCTCGTCTTGGAAGCCTTCCCGGCTCTCTGCTCCTTACATGCCCGCACATCTGCTCCCGTGGCCACAGCCTGCCCTGTTCACAGGTGGTTAGTGCACAGCAGGGGCTCAGTCATTAGTTGCTACCTGAAGGAGCAAGAGGCCAGGTCAGTCGACCGGCAGTGGAAGGGAGAGGACAGAACGGCTGCTCAGCAGATGGGAAATGCAGGCTGCTGATGGTGAGGGATGAGCTGAGGGAGACAGAACAGGGAAGGAGATGGAGGAGAGAGGGACCTAGACGCTGGGTGGGGCTGGGGAAGCTCCTTCCTTAGAGAGCACATTAATGCGTGGCTGCCCAGTCCATCTTGTCCCCTCCCTCTGTTCCCTCACACTGCCACACCAGCTTCCAGAATTCTGAGGTCCCAAGTGTGTCCTCGACCGAGGGTGAGACATATGGAGGGCCACAGAAGGGACAGGCCAGGCCACTACACAGTGGGTCTGGCCAGGTCCATTTGGGAATCTGTTGGATCCGGGTTGGAATTCTGACTCTATCTCTGGAGGCTTCCGACAGGCACTTGTGCTCCGTTTGCTCTCTTTCCGACACCTCCTGCTTGCTGTGTGTCTTAATGTCTGAGTTTCATCATTCTGTCTGAGCCGGATGCTGGGAAGTGACGGAAGTTAGGGTAAGAGAAGGACCAGGGGGATGCGAGTGTGCAGGCAGGGGTGAGTGTAGAGGGGACAGACCGTGATACTGATGGCACAGGCGCCTGGCCTGGACACTTGGAAGGGGTTAGGAGTTGCAGCTTTGGAGGCAAGCACCCTGGACTCAAGTCTCAAGTAGGTCTCTTATTACCTCTGATCTTGGGCCACCCATGCAGCCTCACCGAGGCTCAGTTTCCTCATTTGGGAAAGGGAAATGCCTGTCCTTTTGAGGGCAGTCATGGGTCCTGAATGCAGTGTCGCATGTGCAATCCTGACCACAGCACCTCCGCTGGTCTCACCAGACCCGGGCCCCACCCCCAAAACTGTAGTTAGACTGTTTTATGAGCCTCTGTATGTTTTCCTGGTGCTGAGGGGAGGGGTTTTCACCACTTTCTCAGGGCTATTGTGAAGGGTTGTTGCGAGCGATACTCAAACCTTATAAGTGTCCACACTGCAATCTTTCTTGTAAGCCAGACTCCAGCTTTTGTTACCGACTGGAGGGACTGGGCAACCAAGACTCCCACCAGCTCTGCAGGCAGCACCGGCAAACTAGAAACAACACAGTGACCACACTATTCACTCAGCTTTTATTAGTGCAGATTCCGTCCAAATGCATACTAACCTAGTAACAGTGATAATCACTCAGAAGCAACCAGCAATAACATCACACAAGAGAGATGGGGGATAATGAACCTGAGTCCCAAGAGTCCCTCTCAGGTGTGGTCTGGGAGACAGCCGCTCAGTGTGTCTTACAAGAGAGAGTGTGCGGTGGCCTCAGAGCCGGCTAGGGCAAGGTCGGGCGCAGTAGAGCGTCTCTCGGCCGTCTCAGCTGCCCGTTCTCAGGCCTTTGCTTCCATGCTCTTGTATGATGCAGCGTTGCATCAGCCTCTTGTTAACTCATGTTGTTTTGTGTTACCTCCACAAGCGTGTTGATTATATCAGCGCACCGTGCTGCTCTGAGAGGGTGGCGTTACCCTTCAGATAAGCACGGGCTGTTGACCACATCGCACGGCGCATGCCCGAGGGATTGCAACACCCCTACCCATCATTGCTCCACTGCGCACACGCGAAACGAGGCTCCCCTCCACTCCCGTCTTAGTCGACAGGACTGACTGTCTTAGTTCAGTCCTCGCCACAGGGCCCTGCTGGGGATGCCCTGGGTTGGGCTAGGGTGGGGTGGGTCAGGTGGCCTTGAGGCTCACCCACCTGTACTGTCCCGGCAGTCGTCAGCAGGGCATGGAGCCTGCGCACTCGTGCGAGAGAGAGATCTCTACCGAGCACTTCCCTGTTTGAGACGCTGCTTCGAGGGTCCAGAATCCAGCCTGCAGGGCACACGCTGTCAGTGGCCCTCCGTTCTTGCCTGCACATCCTTTAAAAACAATTCATCTGAAAAAGAAAGCACCGGGGTGGGTGTTAGGCTTTGTGTGACCTGGGGTAGCCACTGACCTTCTCTGGGCCTGATTAAATAACAGCAATAAGGGAATGGGAGTCATGGGGCCATTCACCCACTTGTGACTTGAACACATATCGAGAGGCCAGGCCTGTGCTGGTCAAACAGTGGTGCTGAGATGGGTCAGCCCTGCCCCATGAGCTGCGTTCAGCAGGCACGGGGCTGTGAAGAAGGCCAGAGAGTGTGCCAGGGAGGGTACATCCAGCACTAGAAGAAGGCAAAGGTGGCATTTATGCTGACAGAGCACAGCTGAGCCGGCGGCCATCAGGTAGGGAAAGACAGGAGAAGGCATTCCAGGCAGAAACACGTGTGCACAGGTGTGGCCGAGCAGGGCACAGGCCGCCCAGTGCTTGGCCCTTGCCGAACGGGGAAACTGCGTCTGTGTCTCTGCAGGCTCCATCTACGAGATCTCTGGGAATGAGTGCTGCCTCTCCACAGGGGACCTGATGAAAGTCACCCAGCTCCACCTCCAGAAGGTTGTCTGTGAGAACCCGGGGACAGGTCAGACCATAGAGCTGGACCCTAACTTCAAGGGTAAGGTTGGCACCCCTGTTGCCCCAAGCGCCCTGGCACCCTCCAGGCACCCCTGCGGACCCACTCCTGCCCCTCTGGGTTAGCGCACGTGGCTCTCACATCCACTCGGCCTCCAGGCTCAGGATGTCCTGGACATATATTTAGAGCCTGGGTGGCCTGACGATGCCCTGATCCTGGTGTGGCCGCTCCCCCTCCCTGTTCGCCTCTCTGATCACATTCAGCTGGGATGTTCTTTGTTTCAGGTCTTTGTCTACGTGCCCGTCTCTGAGTTCGCTCATACCTTCGCTTACTATTCGCTGTCACCTACTGTATGGCCGGCCCTGTGCTGGGGGCCAGGGGTGTGGGGTTCAGGATGAACCGGGGCAGCTCTCTCCGGTGGGGGCTCCCACGGTGGCAATGAAAGGAGGGCAACAGTAGAAGTTGGCACAAATTAAGAGGGGGCTCTGGCAGGAGCAGCCTGCCTGCAGGGGGGTGGTCTGTGCAGGCTTCCTGGAGGAGGTGGCACCTAAGCTGGAGGAAGGGTCCCTAGTGGGAGTAGCTAGAGGGAGTAGCATGCACACAGTGGGGCTCCAGAAACCGCATGTCACTCAGTTATTGTGGTGAGGTGGACTGTGGGTCTGATGCCGAAGCCGAAGCCGAAGCCTAGGTGGGGATCCTGCTCTGTCACTAATTGTGGCTTTGGCCACTTCCTGTGACATCTCTGGGCCTCAGCTTCCTCCTCTGTGATGGAATTACTCAGGCTTGATGTGAGGCTAAAACGCGTTGCCATACGGGAAGCATGCAGTGAAGCACAGAGTGGGCACCCTCTGAGGGCCGGCTCTCACCAGAGCCACCCGCTCACCTGGACAGGGTGGGCCGGCTGCGGGCGCCAGGGGAGGTGGGGGGCCCTGTGTGAGGCTCGGATACATTTCAGTCTGTGTTGTGAAAGCGCTGAGGAGCCAATGAGGGTTTTAACTGTGAAAGTGATGTGTGTTATTTTGTGTTTGGAGGATTTTGTTTTTATATTGAAAAAGTTTCAGATTTACAGAAGATTTGCTAGAACTACTGTACACCCTTATCCGGATTCACTAACTGTTAAACATTTGTTACATTTGCTTCCTCTCTTTCTCTTCCCCTCTCTCTTCACACATACATACACCTACATATGAATATGTGTTACTATATATGTATGGGTATAGGTATGTATTTGTCCTGAACTACTTGAGAGTAAATTACAGATGTGATGCCCTTTACATCTAAATATTATTCCTAATATTTAGTGTGTCTCCTAAAAACAAGGACATTTGCCCACAGAACTGTAGTTTAATGATCAAATTCAGGAAATTTAATATCAATGTAATACTAGTATCTGACCATGGTCTGTATTCAAACTTCATCAGCTGCCCTAATATTGTAATTTTTTTTGGTATAGTTTTAAAAAATTACTTATCAATTTTAGAGAGACAGTGGAAAGGGCACAGAGAGAGAGAGAGAGAGATCGATTTGTTGTTCCACTTATTTCCACCTTCCTTGGTTGATCCTTGTATGTGCCCTGCCTGGGGATCGAACTGCAACCTCGGCGTATTGGAATGGTGCTCCAGCCAGCTGAGCTGCACAGCCAGGGCTGCTGATGTCTTTTGTAGCAGTTTTTTCCCTTGATCTAGAATCCAGTCCCAGATCACACATCGCAGGCCGCTGTCCTCTTTCTTTAGTCTCCCTCAGGCTGGGAGAGTTCCTCAGCCTTTCCTTGTCCTCACATCCACGTTTGCGAGGAGTCCAGAGCAGTGCTTTCGCACGCAGAGTGTCCCTCAGTCCGGGTTTGCAGATTTTTCCTGGATTGAATGTGTGATGAGTGTTTGGGGCAGGAACGTCTCTGAAGTGAGGTTATGTCCAGATGTGGGGTGAGTTTAGACAAGAGAAGAATGGACGGGGTCGGGGAGGGACAGAGGGAGGAGAGCAGCCAGAATTGGCAGACACTTAAGGGGTGGGGGGTGGTCAGAGCTCATGTGGCCAGTGGCTCCTGGGCTTCCAGTTTGGGAGAGAGGGACAGTGGGCTGCCCCTGGGTGGGGTGACAGCTGTTGGGTGTGCGACACTGGAGCAGCGGTGAGGTATCTGGAGGCGAAGTTGGCGAGATCAGAGGCAAGGGGAGTCAGGAGGTAGGAAAATATGGCAGCGGTTGGTGGCTCTGGTGGGGAGCGTGTCCCTGCTTGTCCCCTCTCCCTGGGAATAGTCCCTCCGTGTCTGTGCCCCTGTGTGAGCAGGAACTGTCTCCACCTCTGCTCCTCGCTGTCCATTCACACATGGTCACTTGCTGCCTCCCATCCCGCAGCCCTGTGGCCCCGGGGTCCAGATACTGACCTGTCCTTGGTGCCTGTCTTCTGGGGAATCTGGAAGGGTTCTCATCGGCCAGCCCGGGGCCTGGTACATCTGGCCATGGACCCAGCCAAGGCCTGTCCCACCCTGACCCCCTCTGCTGTGCCCCACAGGCCTCTTCAGCCCCCTCACCGGCCCCCAGAGCTATGGAACCCTGGAGGAACTGGTCTCTGCTCTGATCCGGAGCTCCAAGCAGCTGCCCGTCTGGTTCATGTCCACCTACAGAATTGACACACAGACCAGGGTGGTGCCTGAGGAGCAGCCCCTCGTGCTCGAGGCTGTGGAAATGTACCTCGGAACCTGCTCCGCCCGCTGTGTGCTGAGCATAGGGACCCAGGTGGTGGTCCTACATCTGCCCCTGTCCACAAAGGGGCCCTTCTGGGAACTAGAGACGGGTGCCCCTCGGACCCTGCTGGAGGCCCTGCGGGACCCAGCCCTGAAGGGCCTCCTCCTCACCTGCCCCACACTCCCCTGGCGCTCCTTGATCCTGAGGCCGCACTATGAGATCCAAGCCATTATGCACAGTGAGTTGTCGGGACAGGTGGGTGGGGGTCGGTGGGGAAGGGAGAGAGGGCACCTGGGCAGCTGCTCCGGTGGAAGGTCCCTGCCACAGTCTAGGGATTCCAGGTGGCTTACACAGTTTATACAGAGTAACAGAATAAAGATTCTTAAAGAGTGGGAAATTGGGTGTAAATGGAGATAGGAAAATAGCCTAACTCTAGAGCAAGGTCCCAGGTACTTTATAAAATTGGGCAAAGTTGGGTTGTGAGCTTACTAGCAGCTAGGACACAGAGTTGCCAAGTGAAACCTTGACCATTTGCTCAGGAGGAGCCACCTCTGCTCTTGCCTCTGGGGAGAGCAGGTGCTTCTGCAGGTCCTTGTGTCGGGGTGGCAGAGGGCACAGACTGAATCCCCAGCTGTTTCATGCTGAACCGCACTGGAGACGCAGGGGCAGAGGGCCTGTCCGGTCGGAGGCCGGGCCTGAGCAGAGGTGGAAGAAGGGCACCTGGGCCCTGGGCCCTGGAGGCCAGAGTTCGAGACCCCTGGCAGTTACCAGACCAGTTGATCAGGATGGCTGCCAGATGGCAGAGCCAAGTGGGGATTCTTTCCCCTGTTTTTGAAAGAATGTTTTAAATTACTTTATTATACAAAAATTCAAACCTGCATGAAAGCAAGGAGGAGTATAACAGACCCCCAGGACTCCATTGCCCAGCGTCACAATTGTTTCATCTCTCCTCAGCGCCACCCTCCCCACCCCCCACCCGATTGTTTCAAAGCAGACCCCAGGTGTTGCAGCATTTCTCCGTAAATACTCCAATATGTGTTTCTTTTCTCTTTCTTTTTTTTTTTTAAACTGTCTCTGTTTTAAAATACTACTCTTTTTTTGTTAAGACACTGACGTGTTTAAGAACACTATGCCTGGCAGTCCAGCGCCCTTAAGTGCCGCCAAGCAGCCCTTAGCCTGTTGACAACCTGGCAGTACTTCTGCTGTGACCTCTTTCCTAGTGGGCATCACTCACCACGCATCTCAGCAAACAGGGACCGATGTTCAGCTGCGGCATTTATCAGTTAATATCCGACCACTCTTCGCGGCAGACCCCCCGGCTGTGGACCACAAGCCTCTCTCCACTGGCCTGTTTGCAGTTTTCCTCCTGCCCCACTTGGTCTGATGGATGGTCCCGGCCAGCCCTTCCAGACGCTGGAGCTGCTCTTTGGCTCTGGGGACCATTAGCTCTTCGGGGTTCACATAGATGCTCATGTCTTTGTACTTCCGTTGGACAACTCCTGTTTTCTGATCGGACCCATGCTTTAGAATGGAGACTGGTCCACTCTTCTTGCTTTTTAAAAAAAATTATTATTATAGTGCTTGCGTAAAAGTCTTTTACTTTTTAAAATGTTGGCGAACCGCCTGAGTTTGGTTTCATGCTTCTTTCCATCTTCGTAGTCATCCTCTTTAGTAATAAGCCTGTTCTCACTGAACCTGACGTGGTCCACAACAGATGTCTCAGGAAGGACGATGCCTTCTTCGTCATCCTCGCTCAATTCCAAACGAAGTAGCTCTCTGTTTTTCTGCACACCGCCCAGCCATTCAGGCACAAGGTCATGATCTCGATGCGGCCGCTTCTTCATGTCCTTAGTTGTGGGGTTTCTGCTCAGCTAATTCAAGGCAGTTCTGAATGATGGTTGTTCGGTAGTTGAGATGTCACTTGATGTGGTTGTGGGAGGATGGGAGTCCCGCGTTTACCTACCCCAACACCTCGACCGGAAGCTGGCTCTTTTTTTAAACAGACACAATACCACCATCACACCAGTTCATGAACAATCACTCCTATGGCCAGCACATGCTGGCAACACCCACCCGGTGTTTGAATTTTCTCCACTATCTCATAAATTTTTTTATTCTATCCACCTCAAGACCCACATAAGGTCCACAATATTGCCGTTGATTGAATGTCTCTTAAGTCCCTTTTTATTTATAGGTTCCCCCTTTTTTAATTTTCCTTGTAATTTCTCTGTCGAAGGGAGTAGGCTTTTTGTCCTGTGGGCTTCTTCACATTTTGGATTTTGTTGCCAGCATCCTTTGTGGAGTGTAAACCCGATCCTCTGTTCCCTGACTTTCCCATGGGGTGGGCCCTGAGACACCCCCAGGTCCGCCAATTCAAGGCGGGGGCTCACGGGACTCAGCACAAGACATACAGCTCTGATGGATCACAGTGAAAGGACCCAAAGCACAGTCAGCAAAGGGAAAAGTACCTGTGGAGAAGCCCAGAGGAAACCAGGGACTCACATAGGGAGTTAATTCCTCCAGCACTGAAGGGTGACAGCACGTGTGAGGTGTTATCTGTGGGGGAAGCTCACTGGAGTCTTAGTGCCCACAGTTTTTACTGGGTGCTGGTCACACAGGCCCCTGCTGCCCAACCCCTACCAAGATTCCAGACCCCCAGAGGGAAAGCAGCTGTTCAGCTTAAATCACATGGTTTGCACAGTTTAGGCAATGACTCACTCTTTAAAAAGTCCTTACCCAAGGATATGTTTGTTAATTTTAGGGAGAGAGGAAGGGGAGAGAGAGACAGAGACAGAGATAGAGAGAGAAACACCGATGAGTTGCCTCCTGTACATGCCCTGACCAGGAGTTGAACCTGCAACTTTTTGGTGCACCAGGTGAGGCTCCAACCAAATGAGCCACTTGACTAGGGCCCACCTTTAAAAAATTTTTTTTTATTTATTGATTTTAGAGAGAGGAAAGGGGAGAGAGAGGGGAGGACAGGGAAAGAAACATCAATTTGTTCCATTTATTTATGCATTCATTGGTTGATTCTTTTTTTTAAATTTTTAAAAATATATTTTATTGATTATGCTATTACAGTTGTCCCATTTCTCCCCTTCATTCCCCTCCACCCTGCACACCCCCTCCCACCCACATTCCCCCCTTTAGTTCATGTCCATGTGTCATAAGTTCTTTAGCTTCTACTTTTCCCACACTATTCTTGCCCTCCCCCTGTCTATTTTCTACCCACCGTCTGTGCTACTTGTTCTATGTACCTTGTCCCCCTCTCTTCTCCTCCCACTCCCCTGTTGCAAACCCTCCATGTGATCACCATTTCTGTGTTCCAGCTCCTGTTTGCTTAGTTTGCTTAGTTTGCTTTTGTTTTAGGTGTGGTGATTAATATCTGTGAGTTTGCTGTGTTTTTACTGTCCTATTTTTATCTTCTTTTTCTTAGATAAGTCCCTTTAACATTTCATGTAATAAGGGCTTGGTGATGATGAACTCCTTTAACTTGACCTTATCTGAGAAGCACTTTATCTTCCCTTCCATTCTAAATGACAGCTTCACTGGACAGAGCAATCTTGGATGTAGGTCCTTGACTTTCATGACTTGGAATATTTCTTTCCAGCCCCTTCTTGCCTGGAAGGTCTCTTTTGAGAAATCAGCTGACAGTCTGATGGGAACTCCTTTGTAGGTGACTGTGCCTTTATCCCTTGCTGCTTCTAGAATTCTCTCCTTCATTTGAATCTTGGCTAATGTAATTATGATGTGCCTTAGTGTGTTCTTCCTTCGGTCCAACTTCTTTGGGACTCTCTGAGCTTCCTGGACTTCCTGGTAGTCTGTTTCCTTTGCCAGATTGGGGAAGTTCTCCTTTATTATTTGTTCAAATAAGTTTTCCACTTGTTGCTCTTCTTCTTCCCCTTCTGGTACCCCTATAATTCAGATGTTGGGATGTTTAAAAATGTCCTGGAGGTTCCTAAGCCTCTCCTCATTTTTCTGAATTCTTGTTTCTTCATTCTTTTCTGTTTGGTTGTTTCTTTCTTCCTTCTGGTCCACTCCACTGATTTGAGTCCCAGTTTTCCTCCCATCACTATTGGTTCTCTGTGCATTTTCCTTCATTTCACTTAGTGTAGCCTTCATCTGTTCATCTGTGAGCAAAATTGACCAATTCTGTGAGCATCCTGATCACCAGTGCTTTGAACTGTGCATCTGATAGGTCGGCTATCTCTTGGTTGCTTAGATGAATTAGCTCTGGGGCTTTGGTCTGTTCTCCAGGTTGAGCCAATTTTTTTTTTCTTTTTTTGAATCTGGTTGTGGCTGTTACGTAGTGAGGGGCAGAGCCTTAGGTGTTCCCCAGGGCGGGGCAGCCCAGTTGCTGGGTTGTGACGCTGTATGTGGGGGAGGGGTCAGAGAGGGAACAATGGAACTTGCTCCATTCTCTCTCGTATTTCAGTCCCCTCTACCACTTTCCACTAGCAAATTGGGCCCTTCTGGAGCTGATTCCCACGTGGGTGGGCCTGTGTACGTTCTATGACCCTGTGGGTCTCTCCAACGAACTCTTCTGTGAGGCTGGGAGTCTCTCCCAGCACCTCAACCCTCACAAGTGTTTTCAATCAGTGTTTTTAGGTTTTATTTCCCGGTGCTGGGGCCCTGGGTTGTGAGGTCTGTCTCGCTCCCCATTTTCGCCTGGATTATCTGCTTGTGAATGTGGGACCACCTGGTCAGCCAGCTGCCTTGTGAGGCCTCACTGGGTCTGCCCATTGCCACCTGGTGCCTGGGGTCTGCTAGCCGCCGCCTGCACGCCTGGGGCTCCTGCACGCCAGGTCCACCAACCTCCGCTTTTTCCTGCCACGACTCTGCCCCTCTTACCGGTCCGGATGAATGGTTGTTGGACTTCCATACGGTTAATTTTCTATCAGTTTTGGTTGTTTTCTTGTTTCCAAGTCTTTGTTGTCCTTAATTTTGGTTGTGAGAGGCGGCACAGTCTGTCCACCTATGCCTCTATCTTGGCCAGGAAGTCCAGCACTTAAAAATCTGGTTGATTCTTTTATGTACCCTGACCAGGGATAGAACCCGCAACCTTGGTGTACTGGGATGATGCTCTAACCAAATGAGCTACCCAGTCAGGGCACAGTGATCCACACCTAATAGGGAGAGGTGGGGACCCCTCCCCAAACCCACATTCCGGCATGCCAGCCAAGGACTGACATTGCAGGCAGGCCTTTCTAGGGAGAGCAGTCCAGGTATGCTGTGCTAGTTCCAGATTTGTACACACCTGGAAGCAGGCACTTAGCTCTAGAGGCTTAAGAGATGAAAGGGGCACAGTTTTTCATAGTCGTGTGAGGTGTGGGGCAAGGAATCCCCACTCGACTGTGTCTGCCACCAACCTGACTAAATCGAGCATCAGCCTTGCTGTGGGGTGTAGATCAAATAACACAAAGGATGGGCCAGTGTGATGTGAGTGGCTGCTGCTGACCACTCCCTAGATCCATGATTTTGTTAGAAATTGCAATGGTAATATTTTAAGCCTGTCATTCCTTCTTCATGGGGAAACTGCATAACGAGAAAACTCACTTACTCTTGGTTATAGTTTGTACAGGACATAGAGGGCATTGTGTCTGGGTACGCAGAGGTCCCTGGGCACCATTCTTCACCTCTGTTCAGGCTTGGTCTCCAGCTGGCCAGACCTAGGTTCTACCTCTGTGTCACCAACCCTGCCACCAGCCTGTGCCGAGGACTAAGAAATAACATTATTTAAAAAAAAAGATTTTATTTCTTTATTTTTAGAGAGGGGGAGGAAGAAAGGGAGAAAGGAAGAGAAACATCAGTGTGTGGTTGCCTCTTGAGCCTACTGGGGACCTGGCCCGCAACCCACACATGGGCCCTGACTGTGAATCGAACCAGTAACCCTCTGGTTCCCAGGCCCGCACTCAATCCACTGAGCTACACCATCCAGGGCCTTTTCTTTCTTTTTTTAACCAGTTTTTAAAATACTGAGTTTGTTCCTTAGCATTCTTCAATGGGTGATTTAGGGTTTTTTAAAACCTCATTATGAACTCGCAATGAAATGTTTTCAGTGTTCCAATCCACTGAAATTGTTATTCTTATTTGAATAAATTATCTCAGCTTTGGTCAATGGGAGCCTTTTCAAATTGGCTCCTTAATGTTTTTGACATACCTTCGTGGCCTTGAATAGGTTTTCTTGCTTTCTGGTAGAAGATATTTGAGGTGCATCTTGAACATTTCCTCCCAGGTACGGAGATTAGCTCTTTCCCAGGGAGCCCTGGGCAGTAAGAGACCACAATCTGGAGCCACAGGTTTTAATGGTGGGTGGGGCTTGGCAGGCTGGATAATGAGGCCGCTCAGTTAATCCATGAAGTTATTTTGAAGAAAAAACCAAAACAGTATAATGAACCCCTACATCTCCCAGCTTCAACCAATGATCAGTTCACCTGGCACAAAGCAAAAATCCCAACAGTGTGACCTGAGGGAAGTCATCACCCCTCCCGAGTCTCAGTGTTCTCATCTGCAAAATGGGGACATGATGCCACGCCAGTTTTCCTCATACCCACAATCACCCTTTGATTTTATGCACCAGGTACTAATCCAGAGAGGAAACAAGTTGCCTGAGGTCATTTAGTCATTGTTTATCTTGACTTGGTTTTCTCTCTTTATTTAAATCCAGGAAGGACTTAGAAGGGCAGCTTAAAAAATTACATTCGAAATTCAATTACAATTTAAAGAGTGGTTGAACTGATCGGATATTCTATACAAAGGAATTACCAGATAATCACTATTGTTTCAATGTAGTAATGACACTGTGGTTAGGTTGATAAATTTTTAATCATCCCTTGTTTTAGAAGTCACAGATGGTGTGATACGATGGCTCTGATTCAAAATAATCCAGTGGAAGGAAATAGATAGAGGGAAGGAGAGATTAAAGATGGGCCTTGAGTTCAGTGTTGAAGGTGGGTACCCTGGGGGTCACCACACTAGTCTCTTTACTTTTATAAATGTTTAAAACTTTCTAAAATAACTTTAAAAAAGAAAGAGGTTGAAGGTAAGAGTGGCCAAGGGATCTGGGATGGTAGGAGAGTGCTGGTAGGAAAGACAACGGGAGAGAGGTCAGCTGGCCCAGATCGCTTTGCTGGGGCTGGAGTGCGCGCTGCTGAGGTGGCGTGTGGCCATGCCACCGAGCTGACCTCTGCCCTCCACAGTGCGCAGGACCATTGTCAGCATCCCTTCTACCCTGGAGGTCGATGTGGAGGATGTCACCGCCTCCTCTGAACACATCCACTTCATCCAACCGCTGCTGCTGAGCGAAGTCCTGGCGCGGGGAGGCCCGTTCCCCTTGAACACACAGATCCTGGAAGTCCCGGAGGGGCCTCCCATCTTCCTCAGCCCGTGGGTGGGTTCCTTGCAGAAAGGCCAGGGGCTCTGCATCCATGGCCTGGCTTCGCCATCCTGGCGGGTCCTGGCCTCAACTAAGGGTCGGAAGGTGCCCAGATATTTCATGGTCTCTGGAGCCTACCACGGGAAACTGCGGCGACGGCCGAGAGAGTTCTCCACAGCCTATGACCTCCTGGGTGCTCTGCAGCCTGGCCGGCCACTGCGGGTGGTGGCCATGAAGGACTATGAGGGTGATGAGGAGATCCCTGGGTTCACTTCCCTGGCTATGGGAGACAGACTGGAGGTGCTGGGGTCTGGTCAGGCCCATGGGTCTCATGGCAGGGACATGGACATCTTGATGTGTCATCGGCTCAGTGACCAGGCTAGGGAGGAGGAGTGCGAAGAGGAGGCAGAGGACCAAGAACAGATTGTGCTGCCCCTCTACTTCTCTGGCAGCTTCGTGGAGGAGATGAGTGATGCCCGGCGCTATAACCTGGCAGATCTGACTGCCCAGTTCTCACTGCCGTGTGAAGTCAAGGTGGTGACCAAGGACAGCAGCCACCCTGCTGACCCTCTGCCCCTCTTCCCTGGCCTGCGGCTCGAGGAGATGATCATGGAACCCTTCTTTGTGGTTAGCCTGGACTCCGAGCCTGGGATGAACTTCGAGATCCCTCCCAGGTGGCTGGACCTGACTGTTGTGGAGGAGCAGCAGCAGCCAGGCCAGCCAGCTGGGTCTCTCCCTGTAGCCACAGTGGAGGAGCTGACAGATGCCTTCTATTATCACCTTCGGAAGTTACCAGCCTCAGAGAGCCAAAGCCCCCCACCCAGGCCCCCGAAGCGTCAGAACCTCAGTGAGCAGAAGAAACAGAGCAACCTGGAGGGAAGCATCAAGGTACCAATATGACCAAAGTTGGTGGGATGGGTTCCCCTGTTAGGGTCCCTGCAAGTCTGGCCATTCTCCTTGGTCTAGCATCATATTTCTCTTATGATTGTATGGGACTTGCAGTTTAGAAATGCACACTTTGCACCTATTATTCTTATTCCATCCTGACAGTCGTGATATTGGTGTGATAATCCGTTATTTTATGGCTGAGAAAATGAGGACTCGGAGGCCCTGAGATGCACCCAACGTCACAGTTAATAACCAGGAAGCCTGAACCGGAGCATAAGCATTCTGATCCCAAGTTCATTGTGCTTTGCCTTTCTTTGCTACCCTTGATGTCACTCCCTACTTCAAGATTCATTATTTTTGACCTAAACTACCTGGCAGCCTCTTCAACCCCTCCCTGCAGCTGTCAGAATGGTCTTCCAAATCCTCCCCTGGTCACCAATGGGTTTTGGCCCCACTTCCTGAAACTTCCGGTGGCTCCCCATTGCCAGAGGTACACCCCTTAACACAGCATCCAGGGTCTTTTATCAGCTGACTTCTGTGTCACCTTCCCAGGCCTGTCTTCCCCCACCAGCTCTGAGGTTCACAGTCCAGCTTCAGAGAAGCTCCTGAAGCCCCTCACCGTGCCAGGACTTCTGGGTCAGCACGTTACACACACCAGCCCTTTCTTTCAGGCTCATGGGCAAGGCTCAGCTTAGATTTCCTCCTAGGCAGGGTTCTCCCTCTCGTGTGGTCACACTGCATGTTGGACACAGCTGGGGGGTGGGTGGGGGACATGTAGTTTTCAGCTGGGTTTACCTGAGTCTCTCTGGCTACAGTGAGAGTCCTATGGGGGCAGAGACCTCACCCACTCCAAAGGGGCAGAGAAAGTGCCAGTGAGTGCTGAACTGAACCAAACTGGATCCCAGTGAGTGGGAAAGAACCAGGTAGATGTAAAGGCTCAATCACAGTTGCAGTTTACTCACTCTGTGCCCTGGACTGAGCATCCGCTCTCTTACCAGTGGACCCGAGAGAACAGCGCTCGGTGCTATTCATTAGCTGCTAACTGTTGGGCACTTACTCTGTGGCAGGCACCTTGTATGCATTGCCCCACCTAGCTCCCATTGTCCCTCTGCGGTGGGGTGGGCCCTGATACCATCTCTTCGTACCATGGAGAGGGTGAACGCAGGCAGGTGAGGCAGTTTACCTGAGATCATGCAGCTTGCAAGTGGTGAGCTGGGGTTTGAAATCATGTGTGACCACGTGGCTTAGGCAGCTACCACGCTCTGCCCATAGTTTGTACTGTGTAGGTGAGTAATGGGACAACAGTGGAAGCTCGAAAGATGAATTCTGCATCTCAGGCCCAGAGAGGGTCATAAAGAATAGATGGAGACACCTATCAGTGCAGTACAGAGAATTCAGAGACCTCTGTCCCAGCCTTGGTTCCTGATGGAAGTGACTTTGGGCCCAGTTCCTGCTTCTTATCCTTGATCCAGCAGCTTGTCCTCTCTGGGTATCAGTATTGGCTGCTGACCAGGGAGCTGTACTGTTTGCTCTCCAAAGCATGGTGTGATGGAAAGAGCACTGGCTTCATTTATTTTTAGTTTTTATTTTTTGATTTTTAGAAATGAAGTGGGGGGAGGGGGGAGGGAGAGAGACGGAGATGGAAACATCAGTTTGTTGCTCCGCTTACTTATGCATTCATTGGCTGATCCTTGTATGTGCCCTGACTGGGGATCAACCCGCAACCTTGGTGTACTGGGATGACCCTCTGACCAACTGAACTACCTGGCCAGGGTGAAAAGCACTGGCTTTAGAGGTGACAGACGTGTTCTGGGCTGGAGCCTTGGCCCAGCTAGGGAGTCCCTGGGTAAGGTTTGAGATGCCATACTCTCTCTGAGCCCTGTATAAATTTGGGACTGAACCAGCAACTCAAGATCACCTGAGGATTAAATGAGCACACAGACACATAGCATCCAGCACAAGGCAGGAGCTCAGCACAAGCCCCCTTCCTCCTTGTACTCCTCTCGGCACTAGCGCCCTGCCCTGGGGCATCACGACAGCCTTTCCCCTTCAGCAACAGGTCTATGTGCAGAAACTCAGGGACACCGTCTCTAGCCCCCAACCACATTCTCTCACCCTGGCTCTTTCCTCCCCTGCCAAAGACCATGTCATGTGCTTGCGGCAAAAACCCCGGGGTCCTGAGAAGCCCTACCTTGAAAAGGAAGTAGAGAAGGGAGCAGAGGAAGTGACATTTGGAGGAAGTTAGAGTTCATGGATTCCGCTGCTGTTTCTTGGGACGCTGCTGACTTCTGTTTTTCCCCCCACTTAGTCTTCTGTCTCAGAACTGCAGCAACCCCCTCTGTTGCCCAAACTCAAGATGACGACCCTGGCAAAAGCCACAAAAGATGGATCAAATATCTACAGCAAGATTCCTGCCTGTGGAGGCCTCAGGCCCACTAAGCACAGCACACTGGATCCAGGTGAGTCCTGTAAGCCATTCATTCACCCTTGTCCTTGCTCCTACCCTTCCCTCTCCACTCCTCGGATGCTGCTGGTGGTACATTCAGCAGGGCCCTGCCCCTGGGCAGAGCTTTCTGCAGCCTAGGCTGGATGGTCAGGCCTGTATGGGGTGGACTTAGGCTGAAGGGTCCCTACTGTCCCTCTTCCAGGGGCCCCAGAGCCCAGGCTAGGAAAATAAGCTCCTCTCTCAACATGCTCCCTGCTCACCCCAAGGGATAACAGGGGGGAATGTTTGCAGACTGTTTAATACGAACAAATGACAGTTTCCCAGCTAGCAAAGACCTTAAACACTCAGGCCAGCCCCTTCCCTGTCCAGATACAGAAGTGTGCCCTGAAGTGGGAAAGTGGGGGAAGCAACCTGCGTAAGGCCACAGGCCTTCACTGTCTTGGACTTCTTTGCAGATGGAGACGAACATGACTACGAAGAACTGGTTGAGTGCTTTCGGAAAACCCTCTAGACGCTGGAGGAACCATGCATCCTAACTGCCTCTTCTCAGGGAGTCCGGGACACCAGCCAGCTGTGACAAGCCTTTAGAAGACCTTGGGCAGTCCCACAGAAACCAGACGGAGGACAGGGAATGGCTTTGTGGGACCATCTAAAACAGGAAGGACACTGCGCTGGCTTCTCTCAGGTTCCACGTTCCTGCCACTGGGGCTTGTTTGGGCTGAGCCCCTACCCTGGACGTCCTTGGACTCAGAGCTTTGGTATCCAGAAGAGCCAACTGGTTTCTACTCAACCCTGAGACCCCAACACCAGCTGTCCTACTGGTTGGTACAAAAGGAATCAAAGTCACCAACCCTGGTGATGGCGCCACTCCTGCCTCTTAGTAAAGGGAGACTGAATCCTGGTCGCCCTGGACTTATTTTTGCCACCCCACCCGCCGCCCCCACACTAAGGCTTTAATCTCCTGAGAGACCAGGACTCTTTCTCATCTCTGTAGCACCTAGAATGGTAGTCGCAGTGCAACTTGGGTGACTACCCAAAATTATTTCACTCAAAAACCGTAAACTAAAAATGATACCCGAGCATCTGGAAAAATGCAAAATCACTTATTCTGTGTGCCAGACCCTTTACCATCCTATTTATATCCTCAGCTTTCTGAGATAGACAATAGCCTGATTTTAAAAACCAGGAAGCAAGCTTGAGTGATCAAGTTTCAGGAGGCAAGCTAGTCATGAACCTGGGTAGGATCCCTGCCCACCACCTGTCAGCTGTGACTATGAGCAAGTTATTTTAACCTAAGATATAGTTTCGTCACATGTAAAATGAAACTAAGTCATCTGCCTCATAAGATTGTTTTAAGAATCAAATCAGGTAACCTTTGTAAAGCACTTAACACAATGGCTGGTACAGAATAAACACATACCATTATTACTGACCAAGATCAGACCTCCGCTCCTAGTGTCCACAATGTCTTCTAGTCATGTGACTGTCTCTGTTTGACTCAGCTTCCAGGGCTGTTTTAGGCCTGTTCGGTCAGGGAAGTGAGACCACAGGACTCATTTCCTGAAGTGGTGGGACTATGATTTCCTGGAACTGACCACCATGGTCAGCAGAGGACAGGAGGCAGACAAAAAGTTGATCTGAATCTCCAGCTAAGGTGAGAGCCAAAAGTGGGTCAAATTTCCAACCCCTGGACTCTAGGGGTCCCCTAGAGTCTGTCATACTTTTGTCCCCCATCCCTCTGGCCTGTCTGCATCCACTGGACTTCCAGGCCTCCCGGTCTCCATATCACTGTATGGAGCTTTCCAGGTGAAATATTTAGCACCCCATCCTCATCTTCCCTGAAATTCTCATGCCCTCCTCCAGAAAGGCAAGCTAAACTGCACAGGAGGATCCAGAGGAAGAGACTATTCTGGGACAACCAGTAAGCAACAAAGTGAGAAAGTTCTTCCCTGGCACAGAGCCCAAGGGGCCAAGCCCACATGCAAAACATCAATAGTTTTCAGTTCACATTTAATTTTGACATCAAATTGAGGAAGATCACCAAAAGGATGCAGAGAAGAGGGCTGATAGTTCCTGCAAAGGGACTAAGAAGTGGCCAAATGAGAGAGGAAGAAATTTCACAAGGAAAACTGGGCTTAACAGGAACACTGAAAATCTCAACTGCGTGTATGTGCTCAGAGCAATGAGGGTTGGCAGGGTGGACCAAAGGCAGATGCTACCTGCAGGGTGCTTTTGTCTTCTTTACCTCTGGTATAAGCCACTGGGCGGGCGTGGGAACTGTTCTGATGGGGACTGAGATTCCCTCTGAGCAGTGGTTTCCGAAGTGAGCACATGCCTGGGAGTACATGAGATGGTCTACTGGAACACGTGAGTTATTAGTACATCCCTTCATATTTTTAATACTCTTTTTCGCTTATATTTTTGAATGTTTTATAATATATAACATACTAATACAGTAAATAAATGAATATAAATTAGAGATATATGCTCAAAAAAAATTTACTGAGTCTTGAATTTCTCTCACCTGCATTTTAAAAAACAAATCAATCGCACCACATCAGGCACTCCCTCTTACTGGTCTTTCTTTAGTTAAACCCAATAAAACACTATTACTTCTCAAGGAGCCCAAATGCCCACATATAACTAGAGAAAGACTCCGGAGAGCAGACTGGACTCATTTCTTGGCTGTGACGCTGGGCAGGTTTCTAAGAAGCTGGGACCTGCAGGAACTTGTTTCATTCTGTCTCAGCGACATGCTAGCAGAACACTAGATAAACATCCCAGGTGAATGCCTGCAGTGCAAATGCCTCCTGCTGGAGGCAGGGGAGTTTTATAAAGGCTGGAGTTTCAGTCTGCTGAGGAATGGGCTGCCTCATAGGCCTCCGCAGCGCACAGAAACCACACAACTTCTGTAAGACCATGTAAATGCCAAGGTGGCAGGGAATTCAGCACCACCGAGCAGTTGCTCTGTGCTCCTGGGAATGCTGAACCAGCAAGTCCTTTGACTCCAATCTCTTACTTTGCTTTAAATTCCTTATGCCTGACCAATGGGCTGACACGGTAGGTACTCAACAAACACCTGACTTAGCAAGGAAGTAGTTTTTAATTACTCAAATTCAGAAATCAAAGGAATCAAGACTTCTGCTCAGAACCACTGCTACTGCCCTGCCCATTGGAGAGCACTAGCCTGACAACTAGAAAGAAGTCCACCACCCATTAGAGTGTCCTGTCACATGTTCTAAATTCCAGTATATATGGTTTTTGTAACCTGTTTTTAGTTCACCGTCTTTTATAAGAAACAATCAAGAGCAAACACAGTGGCTGACTTTTAACACCTGCACTACTCCCAAGACGGGAACTACTCTGCATGCATAGAAAGTAACAACCACCTTATTGTTCATGGTTGGAAACCAGGACGGTGGAGCCTTCTCCACACAGCTGCTAAGATCTCATTTAGAAATACAGTTAAAACAATCACAGAACTTCTATTTGCATATTACACCTCATTAACTTACCTCAGAATTAAGTTCTTCCATTTAAGAGGTAGCTTACTTTTTGGAGTTGTCAGAAACATCTTTGAACTAGTTTCTTCTTCCGCAAGAAAAGGGGCTGATTAAGTTGGCCAAAAAATAGCTGAGGCTTTTAGCTTCACTTGAGGTGATATGGCAGGTATTTGATTAGTCACATGATTACATACTGCCAGAGTCACGATGAAGGCCTGCTTTATAACCCTCATTAATGGTAATGCTAGATGCTTTACAAACCTTGTTTCACTCAATTTTCATAACAAACCTATAAGGAAACGACACTGTCTTTTCTTTTTTAAAAATTAATTGAGAGAGATATTGATTTGACCAGGGACTGAACGCAACCTTGGCTTTTGGGACAAGGCTCTAACCAACTGAGCTCTCCAGCCGGGCACGGCTGCCATCCTCCATAAATGCAGGCTCTCAGAGCTGATGTTATCCTGCTGAAGATCCTAACTGAGAAGTGGGAAAGCCAAGACGTCAAACCCAAGCTGAGCCATGCTATACCGTCTCAGATAAGGTAGTAATTACGCCAACTTAAAAAGAAAAATAAGGACATCTTCACAAGTTACTACAATAATATAACTACTTTATTAACCACACAGATGTACTTATTTCGTACAAAACACAGTAACATTTTTTCCTCTCCTGACACACGAGGCCACCACCCTAGAACCTCATGTTTACAAAAATGCTTTTGGCATCAGGCATGACAAGTTGAGGGAAAGTGCAAGTCTGAAAGTAACACCACGTAACCAAAACGGGGAACAAAACTGGGCAGAGGTTAGCACATTTTTTTGGGTGGCTCTCTGCTGACAGGCCCTAGTTGTACCCATCTTCTCTCAACAGGAAATATTTTAGGAACAGAAACTCCTGAGAATTATATAAGTAATACTGCCCAACTCTCTTGGTAGCATCCTTCTTCCACTTCCATCTCTCCTGATGTTACTATAACTAGCTAATTTGTAACTTCTTTAACAAATACCACTCTGGACCATACCCCTGTCGGTTGGCCATCTCCCTTTGAGCTTCAAAAAAAAACAGAAAATTAGTAAGTTTCAAAAGGAGGTCAACTGAGACCTTTTATAGATGAAACTTACTTTCTAGAAGTCAACTGGTCAAACATACGCACAGCTGGAGAAAACAGATCGTGAAAATAGGTCCAGCTGGAAAACATGTTGGGTACTCAATTAGGTCCAGTTATTCTGCATCTGTGGATTTAAAATGATCATCATCCACAGTAGAATAGATATGTCCCTCGTTGCTTAGAAAATCCACAGCTTGCCTGGAAAAAAAGGTGGGGGGAAAGGCTCATTTTCTTTTTTTAAATTCTTTTTCTTTTTTCTTTTTTTAAGATTTATTTTCAGAGTGAGGGGAAGGGAAGGAGAAAGAGAGGGAAAGAAACATCAGTGTGTGGTTGCCCCTCGCATGCCCCCACTGGGGATCTGGCCCGCAACCCAGGCATGTGCCCTGACTGGGAATCGAACTGGGATCCTTAAGTTCACAGCCCACGCTCAATCCACTGAGCTACACCAGCCAGGTTTAATTCTTATATTAAAAGAATTTTTTAGCTGTGACGCAGACAGGTTCCAAAGAGGATTTTTACCATCTCTTCTCTGGGTTTTATGGAGACTGACTTTACCCTTCTGTGTTAGCTTCTGAAGGCACTGGGTCAACCTTAAAAGGGCATAGGAAACAGCAAAGGCCCGTTTTCAAACTACACAGGAGAAAGGCAATTGCCTTTCTGATATTGCCAAAAACGTAAACTTCAACCATTCCCCCACACCCACTTTCTAACTTAGTTAAGAATTCACAGCCATTTGCTCACAGAAAGCTCTTGCAGGGAGAGATGCTGGTAAAGAAAATCAGAAAACTTAAGTAATCCATAGAGACAATGGCTACTAGGAGAGGGCTGCCTTGGATCCTTCTCCCAAATTGTGTAAAGGCAAACAAATAGGGCCTTACTTCAGTACCAGTCTAAGCAAATCAAAACAAGGATCTAAAGCTATAGTCCAGCTTGCACATAAAAATCCCCTAGAATAAAGAGCTATTTTTAAAAGTTGTTCCTCCCCACACACCCACTGAAACTCTATCACCCTCTCTGGGAAGTAAAGGGAAGGTCTACCCAGAAATGGTAAGAGACCTTCAAACCCTTCAACGCTCTTAGGGCCAGTGTCAGTAACATATTTAGCAATAGTAATCATTTCTAGAACACCTACTATGTGACAGCCATTCTGTACCTCATCATCATAGTAACTGAGACAGAAACTATTATCCTCATTTTATAGGACAGGAAATGGAATTAGACCTGAGCATTTCTTTTCTATCTAGGCCTAAAATATAATCAATTTATGGTAACAACTGTAATAAGCACCATAACACTCAGTGTGGTCGATTAGTTCACAGGAATCAGGAAGCTGCTTATCTGACATGTTGTCAGGGTAGGAACGTTGGGGAAGGCCCGTCTAATGGCTTCAGGTTCAGGTAGCCTGATGTACGCATCTCCACAGTGGGGATGGTACCTCAAATGGAAGCGTATGCCTGAGGACCAGGAGCTAAGGACCTCGCTCCTCCAGATTAAATCAACAAGAGGTATTAGGTCAATTTTTGCTGAAAATTATATCCCAGCACATAGTGGGATTCAGTATTTGTTGCATGAACAAATGAACGATCACAAAGCACCACCTTTATGAGTTCTTTTTCTATTTTTCCATGACTGAACAACTTCCTTCTGTCAACAGGCTGCAATCAACACCGATTTTAGACTCACTTCTCATTACCAGGAAACTCTGATGAGGTGAAACAAGTATACTTCTGGAGCACTAGTTCACAGAAACCAAATACTCACTTGATTGAGGCTATAGTCATATGCTGAAGCTGGTTCTTGAGATCATGAAAATTCAATCCTTCAGGTCTTGGGCAAGCCTTAATCAAATTCAGCACCTGGACATTCAAATCAGAAAGATTTTAGCAACTACTTTGAATCAGCCCCCTTATTAAACCTAAGTGTCTTTATAGGAAGGAAACAAGTTGGGTTCTTAGACAGCCTTAGAACCATAAAGAAAATAACAAAATTTAGGATTGTCTATGCTTTGCATTTCTGGAGTCATGTGGGTATGTATAATTTACCTGGTTTTGGGCCATAGTGAGACCATTTACTGGTATGAAGCTATTCCCACCAAAGTTCCCTGCTTCACCCATTCCTGGATTGTTGATGGGTGCTCTCCCTGCTGAGATCTAAATTAAAAAGTTTGCAACATTAGAAAATTCATCAATTTAACCATAGTCCTTGCTATTTTAAAAGTGCTTTTAATAAGCAGCTTACAAAAAAAACAATTTATGCAGAGTTTTCCCAATACCAAGTAATTACACTGGAAGGGAGAGCTACTATCTGGTATTTCAAAGGAAGGTAAAGTAATCCTTTGAATGGCAACTGGGCATGAAGCATTACAGGGAAAAAATAGTTTCCGCAGTCTCTTTTTACAACAGCCAAATTAAAAAAAAATAAGACTATAATCACTGTTTCAATTTCCCTTCTCCTTAGTCACCCCTCAACCCCCTACTATTTGAGTTCTCAATACACCTTTGAAACTGTTTTCACCAAAAACTTTTCAACCAACATAGCCAACAGTCTTCTGTAATACTTGACCTCTCAGAAGCAGACACTGCAGAGCATGCTCCTATTGTAACGTACCCCTCTCCAGGCTTTGTTTTTATTTTTAAAAATATTTTATTTTTAGAGAGAGGGGAAAGAGGACGAAAGCCTCTTGTTTGCGCCCTGTGTGGGTACCAAATCCACAACCCAGGCATGTGCCCTAACTGGGAATCGAACCAGCAACCTTTAGCTTTGTAGGATGATGCCCAACCAACTGGGTTACCCCACATTCTTTTTATTCTCCACTTCTCTCTCAAACTATACCTTCACCATACCCCTCATCAGCCTTTTCTTCTACTTGCCTCCCTAAAGGCTGATAGTTTCCCCATGATTTCATTGCAGACCTTCTCCTAGGCCATAAATCCTTATTCCCAGCCATCTGTTGGATATCTCCACCTAGATATCGCATACTTCAAAATAAAATTAATTACCTTCCTCTCTGAAACTGTTTGCCCTGCTATATCCCATCTCAGTTAGTAAACCCAAATCTAATCACACAGATCTCTGTCATCCATTCACTTACCTTCCACAATCTGTGACCACAGCCTTTTAATACCATTTTCAGTGTTTCTCAAGTCAGTCCTCAACACCCCTGGTCTCCTGATTGGTGTATCAGCTGCTAGTCTCTCCTACCCCAATCAACCCTCCTCTTTATCAAGTAGTAACTTCAGGTCATGCCACTCCTCTGCCTAAAAGCTTCCAGATGGCGCCCCCTGCCTGTGAAAAATATGTAAAACTTCTACACATTTAAGACCTACCACAACTAGACATCAAAATCTGTATTTTATTCTTGATAACTCCGTTTCAACATACTTTACCCCCCAGCTGCACTTGGACCTCTTGCCATCCACGAACACCCTTCTTACCTGAACATGCCGTTTCCCATCTGGAATGCTCCTCACCCTGCCTGTTAAACACTCCCTTGACATTCCCCAAGCCAAGTTCAGTCATGGTCTCCCTTCTTGGCTCGCATGGCATTTGGCCCATTCTTTCTCATAGCAGCCATCACACCGTTTTTTCCATGCCACTTTCCCCCGCAAGCCCCTTCATATGTGCACAGTGCCTAGTGAGCAGTTCGTGCTCAGTCAACGGTTAATCTATTGAACCTCGTAAGTAAGGATGACAGATCAAATGTCAAGTACTTGTAACAGCATACAGGGGCACTGTGGCGTCTCCTCAGGAGAAACCCCATCCAGTCAGGAGCGTCATTCATTCAACAAATGTTCATCAGATGTCTACTGAGGAAATGTCTATTAGATGACATTTGAGGAAAACAAAACAGAACAGAACAGAGGAAAACAGAACAGAACAGAACAGAACAAAACAAAACACCAAGAGCCAGTCATGGTCCTTTGTTTTCAAGCTAGGTACCTCCGCATGGCCCGCTGGTGAAACCGAAGTCTCACACTGTACGAACCAGGAGCACTGAACTGAACGCTATTTCCTACCTGGTCGCCTCCACTGAAAGGACTTCATGTCCTGCTCTAAGTGGCCCCACCTCGTGCATCTTTGAAGACTTGGTTTAGGCAAAACCGCCTCCAAGGAATCTTTCTTAACATCCAAGCCAGGACAGGAAACCCTTCTCAGGTTCCCCGGCATCCTGCACTTGCCCCTTACCACTACACTCAAGTGCTCTGAACCCCCAATGCTTAATGCAATCTCTTTGAGGGAAAGGATGGTTTACTCCCCGGTGTAACTGTCTATACTCCCAGTTTCTACTCCATAACCACCAATTCTTACTTTTGCCCCACCCTGTATGTTATGTGGTATAGAAATAAAATAGACACCCGAAACTTTCTACCCCATCTCATCCTCAAACCCACTTTCCCATCTCCTCTACTGAAGCCTCTCTTTTGAAGATCCATGTTTCCAAATTTGACAATAGACCTCTCTCATCATCTTCCTTGACTTCTAGGTTGAGTTCTGCAATTATCTCTATTCCCTCCTTCTTAAGATACTCTTCAGAATATTTTACAGAATCACATTTCCTGGTTTTCCTCCTACCAAACTGGCAACTTCTTCAACTTTCTCTGGCTCCTATTCTGCTTCCAGACTTTTAAAGGTTAGTGTCTCACAGCTTAGGTCTCTGACCCCTTTACTTCCTGGTTGTGTTATTTCATCCAAGGCTTTAAATACTACCTGTACAACAGTGATTCCCAAAGTTCTATCTCTATCCCTAACCTTTTCCTTGAGTCTCAACCTTATAAAACATTCAACCATCCATTCTGTTCTCCACTTACATATTTAATTGGCATCTTATACTGGGTTAAGTCCAAAACAGAACTCTGGATTTTACCCTCAAAACTTGTAAGCTTCACCTAGGTTTGGGCAAGCTCAAGCCCAAACCTAGGAGTCATTTCTGAACCCTCCCTTTTTCTTACATCCTATATCCAATCCTCCAATAGGTCCCATCAGGTCTACCTTCAAAAAATATCGAAATCTGACTACTAATCCTAACTGCTGTTACCATTCTCCTAAATTACTTCTGTTGCTATTCTTGGTGCCTCAGTCTATTTTCCATACAGCAGCCTGAGTGAGATTTTAAATAGGCAAATCAGACCACCTCACTCCCTAGATAAATCCTTCTAAAGGCTTGGCATCAATGAGAATAAAGTAATCCTCACCATGACCTACAAAGCCCTACATGATCTCAGTCCTGATTCCTAGCCTCCAACTGTTTCCCCTCTCATTTGCTTCCCTCCAGATGTTCTGGCCTTCTTGTTGGTCTCAGACATGCCAAACCTACTCCAGCTTCATGGATTCCGACCTTCCATTCCCTCTGCCTGGAATGTTTTTCCTCCATCTCAATTGTGCCATTCTTTTTCCCGCCATCACTCTTCTCCTATTCTGCTTAATTTTATTTCAGCACACCTATAATTATCTAAAATTATATATTTTCTCATTTATTGCCTATTTCTCTCAAGAACTTCATCCTTAATGGCTCATCAGTCTCTCCTATTGTAATCAATCTTCCATCCCGCCATCAGACCCGGAGGCATGGAAAGAAGAAACAGACTGACATTTCTTGGGGAGGAGGGAAGGGGATAGGAGGGTGAGAAGGGGAAGGGTCTAGTCAAGGAACAGGCACAAATGACCCATGGACATGGATAACATGGTGGTGATTGACTGCAGAAGTGGGGGGTAGGTGGGACAGGGGAGAGCAACAGGAGGAAAACTGGGAGAACTGTAATAGAACAGCAAAAAAAAAAAAAAGAGAGAGAGAGAGAGAGAGAGAGAGAGAGAATATATCATCTAAGCACATTCTAATGCTGGAGTCAATAACCCCCTTGTGTGGTCCTAGATGGACTTGCCAAACTGAATTCATACAAAAGAAAATGTTGACAAAAATACGAAGCAAGAAACATAATTTCAGGGACAAAATAATGGTGCATACATTTTAACTAGACAGCCGATAGGCTGGAAGGAAAGCAGCAAAATGCTGTCTTAGTTGAGATTTTTCTTTGACTGTGGACCAACAATCCTGGCGCTAAGAGCCGAGCCTATAATTACATGTCTATAATTGAAGGTTGTCTTAGGTCCCAGCCATCCATGCCAGTGGGGTCAGAGGAAGTCGTATTTTGAGAGGAACATGACTACTTCATTGGAATAAAATAACATGGCAAATCTCATGGAGAAAATGTTTTAAGGATTGAATGATACCTTTATTCTGGCTCAACCTTCAAAACATCAAGTCAATCAAAGCCAGAACACAGAAGCTGGCTATGCTCTTCCAGGGGAAGGAGAATTGCGAGTGAGGCTGCTCACCTGGCTGTTAGCTCTGGCCAGCATCATGTGTGCGTTCACCACTTCCAGGATGTGTGCGGTGAACTCATTCATATCGTCCAGGGGCATGATCTTAAAAGCCACCAGGCTTTTTTTGTTCTATTGAAAAGTGAATAAAGGATAAACACATTCAAGTCAATTTCAGGTTAAAACATTATGGCTCTTTTCTTGGTTATAATACTTTGCTAACATGGGAAAAATGTGTTACATACTTAAAATTAACTCAAGGTTAATCCAAATACAGCCAATAAAATATAATAAAAAAACACACACCAGATCAGAGATGTTCACTGACTTGATCAAGGTTACACCACCATGCAAAGCCTAGTATCCTGACTCTAAACCCAGTGTCCGCCAACCTACACCTAATGGAGGCCACAGGCAGCAGCTGCAGGTGGGGATGCTGCTCTTTCTCTACCATTCTGTCGGTTTCATATTAAGGTAAAAATCCATTATTTCCTTTTGAAGAAAAGAACAATAAAATAACTTCACTATAACTTCCATTAGATATGGTACCTTAGTTGTTTGTTTGTTTGTTTGTTTTTAAGATTTTACTTATTTTTAGAGAGTCGGGAAGGGAGGGAGAAAGAGAGGGAGAGAAAACATCAATGTGTGAGAGATACTTCGATCAGTTGCCTCTTGCCCATCCCTAACCGAGGACCTGGCCCGCAACCCAGGCACGTGTGCTGACTGGGAATCCAACATGCGCCCATTCGGTTTGTAGGACAGTGCCAATCCACTGAGCCACATAAGCCAGGGTGGAACCTTAGTTAAGTTTTAAGTACCCTAAACACAGGCACGAATCCAGAAATTGTTTCATGCAAATACATTTTAGCGGTCATTTTTTCCCCTGACTTTACCTGGAAAGATCTCAGATGGCCAGCCACTTTCACATATGTTTCCGGAGGAACCACGGTGTTTTCACCGCTGGCATCCTAACAGACAAAATACAAACATATCGCTAAGGTACTAAGTGATGGTGGTCAAAGCCTCTTTAAAATCTCTAAATTATGTACAGAAACAGAAAGTTATGAAGTGAGAGAGCTACAGTATCCTAACAGGCACTACCTAGTTTGCCCTACCTTTTAGAGTTTACTTTTTTGTAAAATCAGAAATTAGAATAAAAACCTCTAATGTGACTTCCAGTTCCAAAGCTCTGCGTTATGCCCACCACAGAAAAGCAAACAATGACTGCCCTCTCACTCAACGCTGTTAGGCACGCAACTCCCGGCAGACAGCGGACATGCTCACTGGCACAGCAGTTCTACTTTTAGCAATTAAAGCAATTAAGAACATGCATTAGTATTTAGCTTTAGAAATATTCATCATAGCACAGATTACAATACAAAAAATTTAAAACACCCAAATATCCAACAACATCGAATTCTATTAAACATCTGGGAAGACCAGTTGTGACATGTAGGAAAAAGCTGATTTCCCAATTTGGAGGAAAACGCACGCTAAAAAATGTTAATAATGGTTAATTGGGAAAATTGGGGTTTTCTAGAATATGTACACATTATTTATAAGAAAAATATGTAAACCAAGTCTTAAAAGATTTTCCTGATTATAAAATACATAACTATAAAAAACTAGACAATGTCTTTAAAAATAAAACACTCCAATTCCCATCATATGAAGATCATCAACTACTTATTCGCATTTCATTCCACCTACCTATTGTTTTACATACCAAATTAACATTAAACATAGTAAAAAAATTTTAATTTCACTAAAACCAAAGAAATACAAGTAAAAAATTAGGAAATTCTCATTGACAAGACTCTATTTTTAAAAACCATCCAACAAAAATTTAAGATTCATAAAACCCACCATCAGAAAGGGTGTGGAGAGCTAACTGGGTACTTTTATGTACTAATGAAATATATAAATTGGTACCTTTATGAAGGGGACAAAAACCTGTAAAAATATAAATTTAAGTTTTTTTAAAGTAAAACTATGTAAATGTACGTTTCTTTCAGAAAATCTAGTTTTAAGAATTCATCTCAAGGAAATCACTTCATAATTGTGAAAAGATGTACACAACAGAATTCTTTCGGGTACTGTCTATAATAGCAAACAATTGGAAACAAGTTAAATGTTCCCTGATTGGGTCTGCTGTTAAGTAAGAGATGGAATAGGCAGTTGCTAAAAATGATGATGTAAACCTGTATTTATTGACTTTAACAAATCAGTTTCACAACATAGTTTTGAATGAAAATAGCAGATTACTGAGCAGCTGCATATCACATCCTTTATATAAAACTGTATGTATACACCTAATATATGTACAGATATGCAGAGAGAAATGTCGGAAAGGTATTTACCAAAATGTTATGACAGTAGTCATCTCTGGGATGTGGGCTTTCAGGGGACTTTAAAATGCTTTATAAGCAAACATGGTACATTTTGTGTGAGCCTGTAGTACTAGGAATCCTTAGTATCTCTCGCCCCACTTGATGGCAGGGACTTGATGGCAGGGACTGTTTTTTTCAATCTTTGTAAACCTGGAACCAAGCAGTTTGGTTCATAATCTATATTCCAATGATAACCAGTGAATAAATCATCCTATATTTTCCCGAGAAGCAAAAAATAAAGAAATAACTACCAAGTTATTTCTCCACAGATGACTTACGGATTTTGAAGTGATAACAGAATATAGTTTATTATCTAAATTTTCTATAAGGTATTTTAAAAACAAAAATATAAAAAACCAAGAGGACTTCTGCCCAATTAAAAAATAAAAAGGATAAACATGTATTTTCTTTCAGTCTATTTTTCCATACATGTTACTCTGCAAAAATGGGGTCATACCATACACACTATCTTGTAATCTGCTCTTTTCCTGTTAACAATTCATGGTAAACACTTCTTTGTGATAATACGTATTTTTACATCATTTGGGATATTTTATAAACATACCATGGTTTAATTAATTATACCCTATTGCTAGCATTTTGAGATTGACTTTTAAGTTTTTATTATAAATAATGCTATGATCAACACTGTTATCAACTGAATCATTGCACATGTATTTAACTATTTCCTGAATGTACTGGGTTAGCCAAAAAGTTTGGTTTTTTTCCCCCTGTGATGGCTCTGGTGGCACTTAGCTGTATTTAACTTCATGTGAAACAATTTTGTTAATGTACTGTGCTAGTTGTCATATCAGCATGCATTAAAAAAATTATCAAAATTGGTGAATTTTTGGGTAGCCATTTTAATATTGAGGATGGAAGAAAATTTGTGACATTTTTGGCATATTACGCTTTATTATTTCAAGAAAGGTAAAAATGCAATTGAAACACACATACACAAAACCCAAACCAAAACACAAAGGTTTGTGCAGTGTATGGAGAAGGTGCTGAACCTGATCGAACATGTCAAAGCGGTCTGCAGAGTTCTGTGCTGGAGACTTCCCGCTGGACAATGCCTCATGGTCAGGTAGACCAGTTGGAAATCTATACTGATCAAATTGAGACACTAAATGAAAACAATCGACATTATACCATCCCATACGGAAGATAGCCAACATACTCAAAATATCCAAATCAATAATGAAAAATGTCTTTTATTTTACAGAAAAAAACTAAACGAACTTTTTGGCCAACCCAGTAAATCTCTAGTAGTGCAGTGAGACATCAACATTTTTATGATGGATGATTATGATCATCAGCTGACTTTTGAGAAAAGTTCAATCAATTTATACTCATCTTCAGAGTAGAACGGTATCCACCTGCCCATAAAAACAGTGACTTACTAAGGGCTAGAGGCACTGTGCTAGCTACTGCTCTCATCAGAAGTAGGCAGTACTATTCTATTTTTTCTTTGCCAACTTAGCAAGTTAAAAATGATATCTTAGTTTATTAAAACTGCTTTTGTTGTTGCTGCAATTTCTATTTCATCTACAATGAATTATCTGTGCATCTTCTTTGCCCATTTCTCTAAAAGAGTTGTTTTTTCTGCCTTATAAGAGTTTTTATTAAATAAAAATTTTAAGTGTTTGTAGTATGTTGCAGAACATTTTCCCATTTATTTAGATATTTACTCAGGGCCCTCTATATAACTAGCTTTATTCTAGGTGTTGGGGAAACAGTGACAATAAAACTTCTTGTTCTCACAGGTTACATTCTAGTACCTCCTGTCACTTGCCTTTTAACTTTGTTTATACTATCTTGGAAAGTTTATAAGGTTTTAAACTTTTATGAAATCAAATATATTAACCTTTGTCTTTGATGTCTTGCACATGTATTATTTTTAAAAGAACCTTTAAAAAGAAAGACGAAAAATAGTCCAACATCTCCAAAGTCCCAAAGTAACCCCAACCTGATTAAAAAACCGCTTACATCTGTGTCAACCCACTGGCGAACGTCCATGGGTGCAGCTGTCATGTCATCTATTTTGTAAACAATGTTGGTTGGAGCCTTCTCTGCATGTCTGATTATTCCGATAATGACAACCTAGATCGGAAGAAAAAAAAGTTTGGTTTTCTTCAAAACCAAAGTAACACAAATTTTTAAATAAAGTAATTTTTTATTTCCTTCTTCATACCTGTGAAATCTCAACATTCCCAATTCTGAACACTTCATCAACCAGAGTGGCAGAAAGCAGCTGAGATATGGTACAGGGCACAACGTGCTGGGCTCGGGCTCTCTGAAATAAAGAGTATGCATAAATTCAACTGAAATAGTAACTACCACTCATTTAACACCTGCTTATGTGCCAAGAACTTTGCATACATTATAACATTGGATCTTCAAAACAAACCTCACTATCCTTGCTTTGTAGAAATGGAAACTAAGGTCATACAGCTAACAATTGCCAGGTTTGACCACAAAGCTCCTGATGAATGGGTTTGTGTTGTACTAAAGATTCACCAAAATGAGTGGACCAGAGTGGGGACAGCATGAAGAATGATCTACTTCCTGAATAAACCTTTAAGAGGAAACCCCAGCTTTAGGCTGAAGACAAGCTAGAGCTAGCTATTCATCCCGGATGAGATGCGATGGTATCTGGAAAGGGTTTAAGAAAGGGCCAATGGAGACAGAACTTTGGACTTGCTCTAAAATTTCTTAATATAACAAAAAGTTAGAGGTATGACTTTCTTTAGGGCAGATATTCTGACAATCAGATGGAAATCTTGGGGAAAATGGGATAAGAGCCTGGCCACAGTAGACATCTTCCGAGATCAGAGGAGACTGGGTGTGTTCAGGGTGGTATGACTGTAGACCCACACTAGACATCTTAAAGGGACAGGATGTAACAGACAGAAGAGTGTCTAGTAAGGACACTCAAATCACACCCTGTAGCAGTCTAACAACAGTGTTAACTCTTTTTTGCCTATGACTAGCCAGGGGTTGTCTGGGTGACATAAAGATGAGTATAGTTTGCCCTTCACACGCTCCAAACCTAGGAGAGGTAAACACATAAGTAACAGACTTGATCTTGATACACTACAGAATAAGATGTGCTATGTGGGATATCAGAAAAGCTTATTGGCAATTTGGAGAAGAGGGAGCATTTTAGGCTGAACCTTGAAGTGAAAAAAATTTGACAGTGAAAAAATAGTGGCTAAGGAATAGTAAGCATTTATAGGCTGAGGACAAATATGCACTCCCACAGACTCATTGAGGGAATATACAAGACAGAAAAAGCATGGCAGATTAAAGATTAGAGTTCTCCCTGTCAAAAATCAATAGGAAGTAACCTGGTATCTGTTGTACACGTAAGACCGAACACAGTAGACTTGGCTTTCACTGATTTAGTAGTTGCAACTTTGCCTCAAAGGTCCAAGATACCAGCAACGTTTTACTTTGCTGAAGCATAGTTTTGAAAGGTAAGTATTGGCAGGACAGCAGAAAATAAAATAAGCCCAGCCAACCACCAGAACACATGCCACAAAAGGCAGCACTTGAGGGTTAAGATTATGGCTCTACTACTCAGGAACGGTGTGTTTTTGGTAACATTTCTCAACTCATCTGTACCTCAGTTTCCTCATCTATAAAGCTAGTATAAAGTCATTAGGAAAAGGAAATATATGGTCAAGTACTTAGAACACCACCTGGTACATAATACTCCATAAACGTCAGCAACTATTCCTCACTCTACATTCATGATAGCTTTTAATAAGGATGTGACGGAATCAACTAAGTTTTTCAATTTTACTTTAAGGCATTTTATAGGTGAAGTTATATGGTATGCTAGTGTGCACCAATTTAAAATTTGCTGAGGTCCCGGATTGAGCTCTCACAATGTGTATTTTGTTTCCACCTACACAACTGACAATTTTCTTGCATCTGCAGTATAAGAAAACTAAGAAGGCCCTGGCTGGTGTAGCTCAGTGGCTTGAGCACAGGCCTGCGAACCAAAAGGTGACTGGTTTGATTCCCAGCTGCGGCACATGCCTGAGTTGCGGGCCAGGTCCCCAAAAGGGGGCACGTGGGAGGCAACCACACACTGATGTTTCTCTCCCTCTCTCCTTCCCCATAAAATCCTAAAAAAAAAGAAAAAGAAAACTAAGAACCATCATGGCAATGGCAGCAAGAACACAGGCTTTGGAGCCAGATGGTGCTATTGACCTGTGTTCAAACCCCAGCTCCATGGCCCTGGACACACCACCAACTCTTCTATAAAATGAAGATATTTACTTTTCAAGTTGTAAATGAAACATATAATGTATACAAAAGTGATAATACCAATCTCTAATAGGTATTCAACAAATGTGATTACTTTGCAAGTAAAAAAGTTATGTACAGGTAATTACTAGATGTTAGAAATACCTGCAAATTCATCGCAAATCAGTTATGGCTTGTTTTTTAACGAGCACCTATTACATGCCAGGAACCAACTGCAAAGCTTTTCTGGTTTGTTCCAAAGAGATTCACAGAGTGTGCCAGCACAATTGTGTTTGATTTTGAAAAAAAAAAAAAAAAAAAAAAAAACTATTTTCTGGCTATCAGCCACAGGCTACTCTGAAATGAAGTACCGTACGAAACCACCATTTTTATAGGTAAAACACTGAAAATTTCACATGGTTCAATCAAATATAAGTTTACAGTCAATAGAAAACATTTAAATAGGGCACTGACATAATTTACTGTGGAAAAGGCACTACCTTTTAAACGCAAAAAGATCTGGGTTTGAGCATCCAGAGTATAACCATCGTTATTCTCCTAAAAGCTGTCTTAACCTTGGGATCCGGAGATAAAAATTCTAACAACTAGAATGAAGAAAAATAGCTAAACAGGGAGAAAAGATGAGAACCAATTATCTATCTTGTTTTCACTTTCGCAGCCTCAAAGAAGACAGAATTAAAAACCTGGAGTCCCTCTTGTCTTCCTGGGAAAAAGAAAACTACACGAGAGAAAAAACTGCTTACCAAACTTTGGATTTGCTCAGCATCAGGTATGCTCTGTCTGCTTCCAGTTACTTACTGCATAAGCTTAGGGAGCCCCTTCATCTCCCTAAGCCTCTGCTGCACAGTGGAGTAAGCAATAAACACTTACAGGATTATATGAAATGTCACACAAAAAATATAAAGCACTGTTGAAACGTATGAGAATTACCAGTGAATTCTTTCCCACCAACACCCACCCCTGAATTAACAGGTTAGGTGTAAAAGCTTACTAACCTCTGCACAAAATACAGAACCTGCTAACACTGAATCTTAACACCACATCTGAATGACACCTAAAGAGGGCAAATTAACCCCGTATTTAAAGGATGAATTCAACAGCAGTTGTTAAGTGCAAACTCTCTTCTGAAAGAGTAAACCAGCACCAGAATAGCTGTTTACCCAGCACTTTCTTACACGTTAGCTTATTTATTAATTCCCTGTGGTATGAGCAGTACTAGTGCGATTATCAGATGGAAGAAAACCAAGGGCCACTAAAACTACAGGTTCAAGTCGCTTCACTGGACTCACACTGCCAGTTAAAAGGCAAAGTACATTCTGGACACGCTGTATTCTGGCTCCAATCTCAGGTTTGTTTAAATAATATCCAGGACCATTTCCTGAAAGTGATTATGGTGCAGGCACTTGATATACATAATATTAAGTCTCACAACCACCTTGTAAGGCATGTATTATCAATCCCATTTAGTAGGTGCAAAACGCACTCCCAAGAAGGGAGAGAATTGTGTTCAATGATACTACACTCTGCCAGGGGTGTTCAGAGAACAGATCTGCTTGACTTTAAAGACCCTTGTTCTTTCCAAGTCATTATATCGTATCACCTCTGTTTAATTTTAAAACGACTCTGAATACATAAAGAACGTAAAACAGGCTATTAATGCAAGTTCAATTTTCCCACAAGACTTGGGGAAATTCGTAAATTTCAAAATAAAGCCAAGGAAACAGTGGATGCAAAGTTAGAGGCGGTGCCTTTTTTTCAGACTTACAATATTATAATATTGTAATATAATATGCAATATTAAGTGCTGTAAATCAGAAAATTACAGCTCTTACTTAATATTGTAAGATTCGGTAGGATGATAATTGATCTTTATCGAATCAATGCATAATTACACCCTTCTTTAGCCGGAATAAGTTTTCTCATGGATGAGTTTCGAGGTACAAGACAGATAAAAATAAAAACGAAACATCTTTCAACCTACTGATTTCTTTTCAGCCTGAGAAGGTGTCGGCGATCCGAAGCCCCCAGGGGACTGGGTGTAGCCACCAGCTCCCCCGAACGTGGAGTTGCCGTAGCCTTCGTAGCCACCTGGTTTTAAATAACAACCGTATTAGCATCCGAGCGGCTTCCCAAGCTCCCGAAAACTCCACAGGTGTCCTCAGTCGTCACTGCCCCCACCCCGACACTCCCAGGATCTACCTCATCTTCTTTGCCACCTGCCCCCCGCCCCCAAACGCCCCGTTTTCACTCCCGCCGCTGCACGACTCTCCGATCCCCTCCTTCTTTGCTAAATTCTAGCGAACGTCATCCTCCGTCCCACTTGTCATTACTATTCCACATCTTGGTCACGATGTCCTCAAGAAAGACGCGCTGAGAGTTCGAGCCGGCTGCGTTCGCTCTGCGCCACAGAACCTTGTTGCGGTTGCAGCACTCTATCTACTTTTCGCTGGCGCCACAAACTCCTTCCCGCGGACGGCGGAGCCAATCAGTGTCCAGACCGCTTCTCGCTTCACCCAATCAATGCTCGTGAGTCCTACGCCTTTTCCGGTCTTTGCCGGCCAAGCTCCTGAAGACTCTCGCGCTACTCCCAGCAGAGCCGGGAGCCTCCGCGGCCATCTTTCTAAGGGCAAAACACACTGCGCACGCGGAACAGGGACCAGCGGGATGCTGTTTGTATCTTAATAAAACCAATCCAATAATACTTCCGCATCCATATACTCCCACCGCCGTCAATGAGCGGCCTTTTGCGTCACTTCCTTCGTTCGGCGTTTTCCTGTTCCCGCCAAATTTTCACTAATCACACGACGCCTTGATCTAAAGCGCTATAGAATTCCCGCTTCGGAATCTCCGCCCCTCTGTCTCCAGGGTTACGCGCATTCCGGTGGTTTGCAGTACTAGATTCGCAGCACCTCGCGGAATTGCTTAACCTTTAACGTAAAGAGCCAAGTTCTGTTTTAGTGTTGCCACCCCCTGGTCCTGATTCTCCCCAGTGAAGTTGTAAGAAATCTACACTTTTCCCTATGATGGCCTTCCTAAAAATCTGAGGATTAACGCTCTCCCCCCTTATCCTTGCTCCAGTCAAATCTAGCTCTGCATCTTCGGTTGCTTCAGCTACTTCTCATATAATGTTGTGCGTTCCTCCTACAGAGAGTGGAGCACATCTATCAGTTCCTTGCTCTAAACACTAATAGGTTATTAGACATCCCCCATTTACTTATTAAAAATATTTACTGATTTCTCTTTTGTTCTAAACTCCATGTTGGCTACTAGGATTCAATGGTTAAGAGGGTAGACATGTTTCCTGGGCTCCTGGATCATTTTATTTTCTTTCATTAAAACAGCAGGTACTGTCTTAAGCATTAACGTTTATTAATTAAATCCTGTGAAGTTGGTAAGGCACTGTTATTGTCCCTATTTTACGGATGAGAAAACTGAGGCACAGCGAGGCTAAGTTTTGGGAGCCTGCGTTCAAATCCAGAAAGTCTGATCTCATCAACCAGTGTAGTTACTATACCTTCTTGAACATCCTAGACAAACTCAAGCAAATACTGGATTTAGGCAGTAAAACTGTAAATGTAGGGGGTTGGATAACAAAGGGAAAATTTATTATACTTTTTTTTCCCTCTGCAGTAAGGAAAACAAGCACACAAGCATAATAGTAAATAGCAATTGACACACAGAATATGCAGCCAGTATTGCCAGATCATTTGTGTTTTAGATGTCAGAAATTTGGATTTTTGTGTAAAAATTTCTGAATTTTAAGTTTAAAAAAATACAAATCAAACAATTTCAAAATACTGTGTAGGCCAAAGAAAGATGTCTGTGGGCCAGCTGTTGATTTGTAAGTTCTGTAAGCCTCCAAATCATTGCTGAGGAATACCCAGGATAACAGCCAAGGAGAAAAGTGGGAGGTATACCAAGAAAACATTATTCAGCTCAAGGTGACTGAAACTTACATAGTCTGACGAGTAAAAGCAAATTTATGATATATAGGATAAAATGTTTGAAATTAAGATTATTCTGGGAAATTTAAGATGTGAGTTCACTTGGGTTACCGTGTTTTCTTGCATCCTATCCTCCAACCATGCTGCCCTTTCAACTACTTAAAAATGCAGAGAAAGTAGGATAGCGGCCGCCAGGGGCTGTAGAGAGGGAGGAATGGGGCGTTATTGTTTAATGGGCACAGAGCTTCCTCGTGGGAAGAAAACGTTCTGGAGACAGAGAGTGGCGATAATTGCACAACAATGTGAATGTAGTTAATGTCACTGTGTAGAGGAAAAGTCAGATAGGTTAAGGTGACCCAGAGGAGGGACCAGGAACTAGGAAAGAGTTGGTTTAGGTTACTTAGAAGCTGTCAGCCATAATTTTTAGGTTTTTGTACACTCAGCTTCAGATAATGATTCTTCAAGGCTAACTCCCATCTGCACATAGCAGCTAACTCCCACTTTGGCTCCAGAGCACCAGCTTCAGATAAGGACACTTCAAGGCTAGAGTTATTTTAATTATTTTTGCATCAGCTTCTGTACCTCCTGCTTTTGCTACGTAGGGAGGGGTGTCCAGAAAGCAATAAAATCCCTGCTCAGCCAAGGCTCGGGGCTCAGAATTTGGGGTCTGTACTCCTCTGGGCCCGTGCACATTAATAAAGGGTCGTGCTCCGCCATCCAACTGCGTGTTGAGTCGTTTCCTTCCGTAACAACTGAACGGTATACTTCAAAATGGTGAAAATGGCCCTGACTAGCGTGGCTCAGTTGGTTAAGCGTCATCGTGCAAAGCTAAGTCTGGTTCTGGCGGGCACTTACCTGGGTCACCGCAGGCCCTGTCCCCGGTTGGGGCGTGTGTGAGAGGCAACCAATTGATGTTTTTCACCCTCTCTTACTCCCTCCCTCTCCCTCTCTCTAAGAGTAGATAAATAATGACTCGGACCCCGGCTAGTGGGGTCTGTGGCATTATGGATGAGACATGATGAACTGCCAAGTCCTGTGGAGGAAAAGGGTCGGCACAGCTTCTCTCTCAAGAGATGAAAAGCCTCAGCCCCTGCCTTGACAAGCTTTTATTGCTTTTCTGGGCACATTGCATGATGGTCCTCATTTACTATGCACAGGTTCGCTTTAGGTGGTTACCTTTTACAGAAAACAAAGGAGAGGATGCTGCTAATCACATCACAGAAGAAGGATATTTGCAAAAGCAAAGGGAAAAGTGGTTGAACTGGTTACACTCCATATGGGGAGGTTTAGCACAAACTTTAGGAATTTACAGTAAGCACTTGCTGCCTCAATTCAGGGTGAGGGAGTTTTAGCAAACAGCAAGTTTCAAAGCAGCCTAGGTACAATGCAGGCCTGATTCCCCACGGGAGAACCTATCCGTGGGCGTGGGTCCTATGCATCTCTGAGTGGGAGCTGGGCCCACGCCACGCAGAACGGTCTCCTATAAAATAAAATGTTTTTTTTTTTAAATAGTGAAAATGGTAAATGTTATGTTATTTGTGTTTTATCATGATTTTAAAATATTTTTAAATCCACTTTGGTGTTTACTGAGTACATACTACATGCCACATACATACATTATCACTGCTAAATGCTTAGTATGCATCATCTCCCAAAGTTTTTGACTGTCACTTTAATCTGCAAGGTCATTTTGCCTCCACTCTATGACCATGCATATTTTAATCAGAATTGTTTTTTGTGCGAGAGTGGCCCAGCCCATCCGCCCTTCTTGTTCTGCCCATGGTTCCGTCAGCCAGGACTCTCTGACTTCTCACAGGTTTGTGAGTTGCTTCCTTACCCAGGTGGGAACAGGGCGCATGCACCCTTTGTAAACAGGCATCTAATCAATAAAAGAAGCAAAGTACCTGAAACTAACATGAAATAATATTGAATGTAAATGCTAATTGGAAAAAAAAATTATAAAAAAGAAGCAAAGTAACTGTACATATTAATATTACTTATTAAAATAAAAAAGTTAAACATACTCTACAGCAGTCACAATTTTGGGGTGTTTCAACCACCTTTCTGTGCTCTTTTTCTATTTGGATTGTCATCACGATTTCATGGCCTTTCACAGATTCTACCTGTTCCAATAACTATAACAATGACAGTAGTAAAATAAGTATTATGCTATTTTGATGCTGCAATCGTCACTTCTTGGCCAGGGAAAGGTTGGTTTCTTTGTCCTATCAGTACTGCTGATGTTGTTTAAAGCCTTCTGGCTTTGGCAACCTGAGGACTTTTTCCTCCCATCCAGTGTGGTGCCTTCCTTTTCCCAAGACGTGAACTCAGTGCCCCTCCTTGGCGTGGAGAGCAGTATACCTGAGCCTTAGGAGAGCTGTTGGTGGGTGGGGGATGCTGCTCTGGGAGGCCACTCAGTAATCGCTCAGCAAAGAAAACATTTATTTTTTAAGGTTAGGAGTTTATATTTATTTTCCCAATTATCACAGCATGTTACTGTGCATTTGTTACACTGACAGATACACTGTGGATAGTTTTTTAAATAGGAGAAAAGGGCATAAGCTTGGCAAAGACATAGGATCTGGGTGTGACTCTGGGTCAGGAGGGAGGGATCAAAAGGTCCTGCTTTATTCACTTAATCTTCACTTTATTCATCCACACCCGAATGAGGTACACACTGTTGTCATCCCCATTTTACAGATAAGGAAACTGAGCTACCAACCCTTTACCATGATGCCTTGTCTTTCACCCTGTCTCCTTTTTTTTTTTTTTAAGATTTAATTTATTTATCTTTAGAGGGGAAGGGAAGAAGAGAGGGAGAGAAATATCAATGTGTGGTTGCCTCTCATGCATCCTCTGCTGGGAACTGGCCTGCAACACAGGCATGTGCCCTGACTGGGAATCGAACTGTGATCCTTTGTTTCACAGGCCCGAGCTCAATCCACTGAGCTACACCAGCCAGGGCACCCTGTCTCCTTTTTGCCCCCCAACCCCAGTCAGCACATCTTCACCCCCAAACACTCAGCACTTTGATGCTGTTGTCCCATCATACTAACAGGCAAAAGGGGCTTATACCCACTTTTCTAAACAATATTTGCAATTTTTAAAGAGTGTCCCAGAAAGAAGAGAAAGTGTGCTCAGGAGAGCAGACAGTAAGAGAGGGACCCACAAGGGGTGACAGTGCCCAATCTGGATGTCAGGCTAAGAACTTTGGACTTTCCCCCATAGCTATGGGGAGCCACTGAAGGTTTGGGAGCAGAGGAGTGATGTGGTCACTTCTGAGTTCGGAGATGGTCTTGCTGGCAGAGTGAGGGAGTACAGACAGGCCAGGGACCGCCCAAGACTGGAGACGAGGTGATCCATTAGGAGGCTGGAGAAGTAACGAGGGTAGCAATGGCGTAGGCCTGAACCAAGGCAGAGGGAGTGGGGAAGAGAGGGAGAGATAAAGCGGAAGTCACAGGAAAGGGGAAGGTTGAAGATGCCTTTATTCATTTTTTATTTATCCAGTCAGTCTTATTTACTCTACCATACATTTATTCAACAAATATATTTAATGCCTATTAATTGCTAGGAGCTACACTAACCCTGAATTTACTCTAGCTTTGACTATGGGTGACAGGAAGCAATAGGAGTGCCTGAATTCAAGAACAGAAGCTGTCTTCTTCAGTTAATATTTGGCCATGCTCAGTTTGTAGTTTATGGCCAATTCAGAATTTCTCTCTGGGGTCTTTAAGGATCAGCCATTAAAAACAGCCCATCTTCTCCCCGGCTGAAGTGGCTCAGTGGATTGAGTGCTGACCTGCAAATCAAAGAGTCCCAATCAGGGACTGGTTCGATTCTCAGTCAGGGCACATGCCTGGGTTGCAGGCCAGGTTCCCGATAGAGGGCATATGAGAGAGAACCACACATTGCTGTTTCTTTCCCTCTCTTTCTCCTTCCTTTCTCCTCTCTCCAAAAATAAATAAATAAAATCTTTAAAAAAATGAAATAAAAACAGCCCGGCTTTGAGAAGGCACAAATTACGTGGTATAATTTAAGGCCTCCCAGGTTTCATCACTGACATTTATTCTTTTGGATCCATCACTGCTGCTACAAAGGAAAAATTCAAGTAATTATTCTGTGATCTTTTCAATCCTTTGCCCCAAAGCCTTTAGTGGGTCCCCGTGACCTACAGGAAAAAGTTCGAGGTCTGTCTGCAGAATGGCTTCCAAACTGCACACTAGCACGGTTACGATTTTCTATTTATCTGTGTGAATCTTACTGAAGCTTATTTCTCTCACTAAACTATAAACTATTTTTGTTTATGATTGTATCTCTGGCACCTGGCATGTAGAGGCTGCTTAA
Organism: Anoura caudifer; assembly: GCA_004027475.1. Classification (NCBI taxonomy): domain Eukaryota; kingdom Metazoa; phylum Chordata; class Mammalia; order Chiroptera; family Phyllostomidae; genus Anoura; species Anoura caudifer. Next base: position 53,448 of record PVKU01000824.1, on the reverse strand, counting down.
TAAAATTTGTTGAATGAATGAGTAAATGAATGAAAGCAAAAGAGCAATGTGTCTTTACTTGAGACCAACTGGACTAGATGTTAACATTCATGGATTCTACGGTGGTCCCATTATTGCCCTTCTTGGACTAAGCCCTTTGTGGACTTGAACCCCAGGCCAACCTCAGCAGCAGCCTGGCTTCCCAGAGGCTCTGAGACTAGGAATGGACAAAGATCGCGGCACTTAGGGGCTGCCCCCCACACTCCCCAGGGCTTTGTGGCCGGCCAGGGTGTTTGTTTCATATGGCTGCTGAGGTGACAGGGCTGGAAGGGCTGCAGCAAAATCACCAAGAATGCTTGCTTCTCACAGCTTCCATACAACATGCTTTTCTCAGAGAGTGATGGGGATTTCCTGGAGATTACAGTTACTACGAGTCAAATACGTAAGTGCTATAGGCAATCTGAAGGAGGGACTGGTTTGTACTTAAGGAGGCAAGCCCTAATGATTTGGAGTTCTCTGCCTCACTTACCTCTTCCAGAAAACCCAGCACGGATATGTTCAGCAGGTCAGGCTGGGCCCAGAAAGAAGCCAGTGTCGTGTAGGTAGCAAAATCCTGGCAGAGGGCTGAGTAGGGGCTGAGATGCCACCAGTCTGAGCCCTGGCTGTGTCTGTCTGGGATGGAAGCATCTTTTCTAATTCACACAAAGGCCTAGAGAGGTGCCTTTGTCTACTTGCACAGACATACCTTACGGGTCAGCAGTGGCGATGGTGATGGGAGGGCCTTCTGGAGACACTGACCAAAAAGCTGGTGTATTTAAAAGAAATCTTTGCACTCAGCCAAAAGCTGAGTGGGACTCTAACTCCCTCAAAGGGTTTACAAGGAGCACCTAAGCACCCTTGAAGCTCCTCCCCCTTATTCCAATTTCTAGCCTAGTTGTTGCCAGCTTCGTGCTCCTCCCTCAGGGAGTTACCTGCCCTAGACTTCTTGCTTGTCCTCCTTCCCCACCAGTCTCCTGGGTTACCGTCCACGCCTACCTCCAGGTGCTGTAAATGCCTTCTAGTGGTTATGAATTAGGCCATAGGCTCGAGTGCCAGAACAGTCACGCTGCATTATTTTCGTTAAACCAGCAGCAGCTGGTGTCTGAGCCCTTTTGCTCTGAACTGGCAGAAAGTCAGTTGTGGTGATTTTGATGCCCTCCCTGTCCTTGCGGTGACTTGTGGCCCTGAATGTGGACAGGGCTTTAGTCTTCGGTTGTCTGCGAGCCCTGCTGGTAGACTCCTCGACTAAGCATGTCCAGTTCTGAGGGGCCTGAGATTCTGCTGCAGCTCAGACCCCAGGGGCGTAGCCATGTAGCGTGCTTCTCTGCTGCTGAATCTAAGCTCCATGAGAGCAGAGAGTTGTGGGTTGTTTTTTTTTTTAAAGATTGTATTCATTTATTTTTAGAGAGATAGGGAAGGGAGGGAGAAAGAGAGGGAGTGAAACATATCAATGTGTGGTTGCCTCTAGCACACCCCATCCTGGGGACCTGGCCTGCAACCCAGGCATGTGCCCTGACTGGGAATCAAACCGGTGATGCTTTGGTTTGCAGGCCTGCGCTCAATCCACTGAGTTATACCAGCCAGGGCCTGAGAGTTGTTTTAGTTCATCACTGTGTCCCCAGAGCCCAGAAGCTAATAGACATTTAATATTTATTGAGCACAAGTATGTGTTCGAGGACTTCATGTCTGAACTGCTGATATGTTCCCTCTTGGAGACAGCCTGGATACATCTGGAATCCCATACATCTCTATCTGCTGTCCTGGCTGGGCCAGTCTCCCCTCCCTTACAGGTGCCTCCCCACCCCCACCCCTCCACTATCCGCTCTAGGAGGTCAGACTGAGGCAGGGAAGTAAGAAGCTAGGAAAATTCCTGGGCACGTAGAATGGGGAAACTGAGAGAAGACAAAAACATGGACCAAACAGTTTGAGTAACTTACAACCAGCTGGTGAATGGTAAGAACTTATTCTCCCTAACCAAAGACACTCGAGAGTAAATGGTTTATACCCCTCCTCCTTAACCAAAGAATGCATAGCTTAAATCTCCCTAGTCTGGGAAATAGAAAACAGAGACACAATGTCATTTGTGCCGCCTAAACCCAAGGACAGATAGTGTCAGGGGAACAAATAATAAAAACCCCATTAAAAGCCAGATAGACTCAAGAAGCATAACCCTGGCACCCTCTGCCAGGCCAGCCTGATCCCAGGCTGTACCTGGAGTTCCTTCCCATCCAAAATACCATCATTTGGGAAATGAAGGGCAGCTGCAGTGCGGTCACCCAGGCATCCTCCAGGAAGAAAGCCAGAGAGCCAGAGCCCCGAGAATCCTTTTATTTCGAATCTGCTGGTCCATAACTCCGTGCACTCTGGAGGCATTCGGCTTCTCAGCCAATCCCATCCTAGACGGTCGCCTCAGGCAAACCCCTCCCCTCCAGATCGCCCTCCTGCCTGCGGCCCTCCTAACAACTCCTCTCCAGTGACCTGATCAGATCTCTCTGTGTCCAGTGGACAGCAGCCCCACCTCTCCTCACTCCTGTTACTTCTTCCACCCCTAGTCTTTCCCTTGTTTCACTCTCCCCAGCCTTAATAAATGTATTCTCAAAACCACTTGGACTCATATTGTGAAATCTTCCCTACATGAAGTCAAGACCCCACACACACTACAGGCAGACCTACTCCAGTCTGGGGCCTGTCCAGTAGAAAAAGGACAAAAGCCTGGAGGTGGCTTCTTCAAGGAGTTATAGACAAAAAAAAAAAAAAAGCCCCACCTGGTGTTGCTCAGTGGGTTGGGCTTCGTCCTGCAAACTGAAAGTGAAAGGATAAAGCCAGCGCTGTTTGCCATCCTGGCGCCATTTGCCAAGTAGGCCTATGACCTTATTAAATATGGCTGCCATTTTATCTTCTGAGCATCTGTCCCTGACTGGAAATTACTGGAAAGCAAGAACAGAATGTGACTACACGCTCACTCCCTATAGCCACCTTCAGAAGATAACATTTGCAGCTTATGCAAAAACAACAGAAACGTCCCTTGTTGCAAGGCCCCGAACAACCCAGGGGCCAGCAACCCGGTTGCTGTTATGACAGCAACCTCCCCCCACCCTTTTATAATCCAATTACAATCCAATAAAAACTCAAAGTCTCTACATTTCGCTGCCGGTCCCCTTTTCTGCTCTTGAAAAGTGAATAAAAACTTTGCTCTCTACATTTTCTTCTTTGTGGGTTCTTTCGCAGTCCGTGTTGTTGACTACTGCAGCGGAAAGGTGGCCCGCCCCTTTCCTGGTCAGGGCATGTGCCTGGGGTACAGGTCAGGTCCCCGGTTGTGGGGGTGTGAGAGGCAACCGACCGATGTAGCTCTAGCACATCCATGTTCCCCCCTCTCTCTTGCCCCCTCCCTTCCCCTCTCTCTAAAAATAAATTTTTAAAAAATCTTAAAAAGAACCTGTTGCTTTCCTCCTGGCCACATCCTGACTGGAAATCAAACCAGAAACACTTTGCTTCACTTCTCAGGGACAATGCCCAACCCACTGAGTCACACCAGTCAGGGGTAGGGGCTATTTTCTAACTCAGAGTCCGGAAGGCCCAGCTCACACCCTGCTGGGCAACAGAGGAAAAGCCAGAGGAACCAGATGCCTTAGATGCCTGCGGACCCCAGACAACCAGACAGAAAGCTCTCCTCAGGGAATTGGCCACCAAGACCTAGTAAAGAAGCCTGCAGTGAGAACACAGCTCCTAGAGAAGCTCACGTCTCCTGGGAGGCGAGCCCCGAGGATGAGGCTACTCAAGCTACTGATTTGCCTGGCTCACTGGGGAGTGGCCAGGGCTCAGTCAGGTAGGTGCTGCAAATGCCTTTGATGTCTTTGTTTTGCATCATGAACTCAGGATCAAGGTTGCTGGAGGCTGCTCACAGAAAGCTGGTAGTGCTGCTAAAAGTAACAAGGCAGGGAGCTGCGCATGCAGGCCAGATGGGAGAGTTAGTAGGCGGTTCGGGTGCTGTCTGATCCTGAAGATTGTAAGTGGAGGCGAGAGCTGGCCAGGGGAGGGACAATGACTTTGCTAAGAGGTGTTGAGACATAAAAGCCAGCCAGCTGATAGAGGGAGAAGGTGGAAGGATGATTCGTGGATTCATTCAGCAAATATTGATCGAGGGCCTTCTATGGGAATCCGAAAAAGCCGGTGTTCATGCTGCTTGTCACCTACCAGACCCAATAAGCAGAGACAGGGACTGAATCTTTATGGGCACTTGGTTCAGATGGCTGGCGGTCTGAGAAGATGGTGGGTTTGTACCCTAACAGGCCATCTTCAATTCCATTTTAAAATTTCCCCTTTTCAAAGGAGAACAAAGTTAGGTAATAATGAGTTTGGAATTCAGGGGAAAGTTAATTGATTTAAAACCTGCAGCATTCTCACTCCGGGCAGTTGTCTTTCGTGGTGTCCAGGTAAGTGGGCATCTCACCCTGGAGCACAACGGCTCAGGATGGCTTGCCGTCCTCCTGAGGCACAAGGTGGAACTGCTTGTGGTCTCCTGGAGTCTGGGTGGGTCATACCCTCAGTTCCTGGAACAATAGCTCTTTTACATGCTTTGATTACCAAGCTTCTTAGCTGTTACTTAAATTAAAGTTTTCCAGCTTTCGAGTCCTCCATCATAGGCGCCACAAGCTATGCCAGAACCAGAAAAGAAAACAAACAAAGCCCCAGCCCCCCTGAAGCATTCCTTCAACTGGGAAGAAACAACCCAAAAGGCACAGGCAAATACACATCATTCCAGGAGACAACAGGTATTATGGAAAACAATAAAGCGGAATAAAGGGAGGGGGAGAGGTGGCCAGAGAAGAGCTGTCTAACAAAGTGACAGGTGAGCAAAGACCTGAGGCAGGGAGGGAAAGAGCGATGGGGCCATCTGGAGAAGAACATTCTAGTAAGAGAGGATGGAAAGTGTACAGGCCCCCAGCTGGACACACAGGAGTGTGTGAGGATGAAGGTGGCTGGAGCATAAGTGGGCAAGGCAGGAGGTAGCGGTCAGGGAACCGTGGGGCTGGGGCAGGAGGCTGGCACCAGCTCATGTATAAACTTGTAGACAATTTGAGTCAGAGAGAAATGGGACATCATCAGAAGGTTTTAGGCAAAGCTGTGACATGGTCTGACATGCATAAAAGGAGCCTCAGGCTGTTGTACTGAGAAGAGGCAGGGGGACTAACTCTTGTCAGTTTGCCTGAGGCTTTCCTGATTTTATTTTATTTTAAGGTTTTATTTATTTATTTGTTTATTTTTAGAGCGAGGGGGAGGGAGAGAGAAAGAGAAGGAGAGAAACATTGATGTGTGAGAGAAACATCCATTGGTTGCCTCTCACAACACCCCCACCAGGGGACCTGGCTCTCAACCCAGGCATGTGCCCTGATTGGGAATCGAACTGGCAACCTTGGAGTTTGCAGGCCGGCACTCAACGCACTGAGCCACACCAGCCAGGGCAGGATGATGGTTTTCATAGGTACTATTTTATTTTCTCCAAACTTTCTGGTATACATTTATAATTTAAAAACAAAATTAAATTTAAAAAGAATTCCACAGCACCTCTAAGTTTTTACAGAATCAGAGTCTCTTTTAGAAGTGCCAGAGAACTCTGAGAACCCCATTAAGATAGCCATCAGCCCTGCTCTGCAAAAAACTGTAGGGTGTCTCCATCTTCCTTAGCTAAGAGCTCGGGTGGGACACCAACTTGCCAGTTCTTTCTCTCCTCCCACACGCACCCTGCATTATCCTTCAATTTCTAATTGCATGAAGCAGACAAGGTTTTTCAGTGTGGGTCAGTAATGGTAGGAAAACATTTCCCCTCAGAATGGTAAGCCTACCTCACCGGGCTGTTGTAAGGAAAGGGCAAGCCAAGTAGCTAATGCAAGGGGCTAGTCAACAGCTGGATTTTACAAGTGAACCCCCAGTGTTTTGGAGGGCCTTAGTTTACGGAGGAGGAATAACAATGGAAGTGTTTGGGGTTATTGCCTCCTGTCAAAAACAAAGGGCTGAAATGGGGACTACGGTCATTTTGTGGTGGGCATTATACACATAACAAAGTCATGGAATCACAGGGTGTTAGAACTGGCAGGGCCTTCAGGTCGGATCACACTTGAGGAAGTGGAGGCACCGGAGAAGGAAGCCTGAGGCCCGAGGGACGGAGTGGCCGGGGAACGGGCACTGCTGCTGGCTCGTCCAGCCTGCCGCCAGGTGCTCCGTATGGGATTTCTGTCATCCTCACCTCCACCCTTTGCTACTGACATTCTTATCCCCATTTTACAAATAAGGAAACTGAGGCTCAGCTGAGGAATCCTCTTGTTCAAGCTGCCACTGTCTGTGTGGAGGAACCAGGGTTGAAAACAAAATTTTCCTGATTCCAAATTTCACGCATGCTGTTTCAAAAACAACCCCTCAAGCCAGAAAACCTAGGTCTGACCTTTTACTATCTATATGACCTTGAGTCTCTATTTCACTACCTATAATATAGGGATAAGAGTGGAGGAGAGATTAAATGTGATCGTTAAGTGAGGTCATGCACATACACGGTAAAGCTCTGTAAAAGTTTAAGGGACTGTTTTTTTCTTTTTTCTTTTTTTAATTATATTTTATTGATTATGCTATTACAGTTGTCCCATTTCTCCCTCATCATTCCCCTCCACCCTTCACACCCCCTCCCACCCACATTCCCTTTAGTTTATGTCCATGTGTCATAAGTTCTTTAGCTTCTACTTTTCCCACACTATTCTTGCCCTCCCCCTGTCTATTTTCTACCTACCGTCTATGCTACTTATTCTCTGTACCTTTTCTCCCTCTCTCTTCTTCCCACTCCCCTGTTGCTAACCCTCCATGTGATCTCTATTTCTGTGTTCCTGCTCCTGATCTAGCTGTTTGCTTAGTTTGCTTTTGCTTTAGGTGTGGTTGTTAATATCTGTGAGTTTGCTGTCTTTTTACTGTCCTATTTTTATCTTCTTTTTCTTAGATAAGTCCCTTTAACATTTCATATAATAATGGCTTGGTGATGATGAACTCCTTTAACTTGACCTTATCTGAGAAGCACTTTATCTTCCCTTCCATTCTAAATGACAGCTTTGCTGGATAGAGCAATCTTGGATGTAGGTCCTTGACTTTCATGACTTGGAATACTTCTTTCCAGCCCCTTCTTGCCTGTAAGGTCTCTTTTGAGAAATCAGCTGACGGTCTGATGGGAACTCCTTTGTAGGTGACTGTGCCCTTATCCCTTGCTGCTTCTAGAATTCTCTCCTTCATTTGAATCTTGGCTAATGTAATTATGATGTGCCTTGGTGTGTTCCTCCTTGGGTTCACCTTCTTTGGGACTCTCTGAGCCTCCTGGACTTCCTGGAAGTCTATCTCCTTTGCCAGATTGGGGAAGTTCTCCTTTATTATTTGTTCAAATCAGTTTTCTACTTGTTGCTCTTCCTCTTCCCCTTCTTAAGGGACCGTTTTTTTAATATCCAAGGTCACATTACTAGCTAGTGGCGAGTATAGTGCATCGTGATTTTTTTTTCACATTTTTTTAATTGTTGTTCAAGTACAGTTGTCTCCATTTTCCCCCCACCCCTCCCCTCCATGACCATTTTTTTAAAAATCATGATCAAAATGGTTACCGTAATAGAATGTATTTCATTCTATTGTCCTGAGGCTTTATGGCTAGAGAGTTTGGCACAGCACCTGCATTCAGTAGGTGCTAAATAAATGGCAGGTGTCTTCCTGCCTTTCTTTTCTCTGACCACAAGCAAAGTCATTTTTTGGCCAGTTTAAGATCTTCCTGGGCTCTAGGAATGATTTTTGTGAATCCCCACCCCATCACAAATCGCAGTAAAAGGATCTCACATTATATATGGCTTTTAACTAAGTTTTTAATGTTTAATATTGCTTTTGAAGTGATTTCTTGATTTTGATGGCTTCCCCTCCCCCCCCCACCCCACCTAAACTTTGGAGCCAAAGCATTTCTTCAGATCTCAGACATGTCATGGGCCTTGCAAAGCTACTGGGCCCTGGGCCCTGTGTCTGCCGTCCCCAGGACAAGGAGGCCCTGTGGCCCCTTTTGTGAGGGAGAAAGAGGGTCAGCAGACTGTTCTGCCTGCCCAGGGACAGGGAGCGGAGCTGAGCTGTCAAAATTAAAATTAGAGGGCGTGCTGTGTCCACCGGCCCTGTACTGGACAAGAGCCATCTCGAAGGAGACATGATCTGTCTTGGCATTTTCCTGCTGCAGATGTCCTGTCCCTGGCCCTGCACCTTATCTGTAGATGACAGCAGCTGAGGAGACAGTGGGACAAGTAGGGGAGGGGTGCGGTCACTCCCTCAGGTCCCATCTCCCTCCTGTGGCCAGAGGGGGACTTGCAGGATCTCCCAGGGACCAAATTCAGAGTAACCGCTGCTTTGCATTGCTCAGCGCGTTTGGGTTATCTCATAGTGTCTCCTTTCAGCCCTCACAATGACCTGAGGAGGTGAGGTGGCGGGGGAGTGAGGGGGGTGGGGGGGTGCTGTTGTCCCCATTTTATAGACAAGGAAAACTGAGGTACACAATAAGTTGATCATGTTCACATAGCTGCTGGGTGGTGGAGCTGGAATTCCAACCAGGTCTGTGCCCTCAGGTGCTCATTGTACTGGATACCAAACATTCATATTCTTAATAATTAGTGAATAATAATGACAGCTTAGTATACCTTTTCTTAAAACTCAAGAAATACATGAATACTTCTTATTTTAAAAGATCCCAGCAGTACAACCATATATGGTCTCTTAACTTTTTTTAACGATTTTATTTATTTATTTATCTTAGAGAGGGGAAAGGAGAAAGACAGGGAGAGAAACAGCAATGTGTGGTTGCCTCTGAGGCACCTCCTACTGGGGACCTGGCCTGCCACCCAGGTATGTGCCCTGACTGGGAATCGAACCGGTAACCCCTTGGCTTGCAGGCCAGCACTCAATCCACTGAGCCATACACACCAGGGCTAAAGCCTCAACTTTAATGAGATCCCCAGGTGAGGAGTCCGCACAGTAAAGTTTGAGAAGCTCTAGTCTAAAAGGTGAGGTGTGAAAGGGCCCAATTCCCTTCACCCTCCGAGGCTCACTCCTGCCCCAGAGGGCATGCCGAGGACAGTGGTGTGGTGAGATTCTTTTCTACAAGCCCTTTCTCCTTCACTGTTTTATTTGATGCTCAGGCCAGGTGTCAAACACCCTTGGGCTTGGCAAGGCCAACTGCTTGCCCAGAGTCCTCAGCCAACTCGTGGAAGAGCCTGGATTACAAATCAGATCACCTGCCTCCCTGTTCATGGTTCTCGTGCCCACCCCCTTCTCCATGACGTGGCAATTAAGGCTTAATTCCTCACAGTCTGTGACCATTTCCACAGACACCTGTGGCTCCTTTTCTTTTATGGGTAACATAAGTATATCATAAAAGCCACCTTCTGGGGGCTCTGAGTCAACATAGTGTCTCAGCTTTGGAGTCAGAGAGAAATCTGGGTTTGAGCCTCAGCTTCCTCATCTGGTAAATGGGCATGCGAATCCCACCTCAGAGAATGGCTGCAAGGGTGAAATGAGACAAGCAAGTAAAGGGCACCTAGCCAAACGTCTTTGAGTGCTAATCCTCCTCCTCACAGCCTTGCTTATTCATTGAATACATACGAGTATATTCGGGCACCATCCACATCATGACATAGAGATCAACACTATAGGCTTCATGTTCTTATGGAGCTGACACTGTCCACAGGGAAGAAGGATGATAAACAAGCCAACTAGATGATTTTGCCTGGGAGAGTGTCCTGAAGAAAATAAAACTAAGGGAGCTCCGGCTGGTATAGCTCAGTGGATTGAGCGCAGGCTGCGAACCAAAGAGTTGCTGGTTTGATTCCCAGTCAGTGCACATGCCTGGGTTGCGGGCCAGGTCCCCAGTAGGGGGCAGGAGAGAGGCAACCACACATTGATGTTTCTCTTCCTCTCTTTCTCCCTCCTTTCCCCTCTCTCTAAGAAAAAAAATAAAAGAAAATTAAGGAAGGCAATAAATAGTAACCAGATGGTTGGGGGAAGTGACACTTGAGAAAAGGTAGTCATGGAAGGCTTCTCTGAGGAGGTGATCTTCAGCCTTCGGCCTGAATGAGGAGGAGAAAGCAGCCATGTGATGACCTGGGGAGGACTGAGGAAGGCAGTGGAGGAACTGCAGAGGCCTAACGAGGAGAATGATTGGGGTGAACTGGGCTGAGCACCAAGTGAGGCCTCTATGATCCACTTCCACAGTGAGGCGACTGGAGCTCAAGGAGGTGGAGCCCCCTGCCGGGGACCTCTGGCTCTCTCTGCCATTCTTCCCAGTATCCTGGCCTCCCCTAGAGTCAGGCCTTCAGGTCACAAGATGTGCGGGGAAGCTGGGAGGAGTTTCAGGTCCACACACTGAGTAGACCAGAGCTTGCAGGAAAACTGCTGACACTTGAGCCTCTGTCAGCAGACAGGAGTTTCTGAAGTGGAGAAGTGTTTGTTGAATATTGAATATTGAGAATGTTGAATGTTGAATATTGAGAGGGAATATTCAGTCCAAGGGCAGAACTGCTCAATGTTTGTGGTTAGTTGGGAAAGAGCCTGCTCAAGGTAGGGGCGTGGTCCCTGCCACAGTCTTCAGAGAGGAGGGCAGCGGGCGCTCGCTGCAGCCCACCTGGCCAGCGTGCTCTCAGGCTCGGAAGTGGCAGTGACCCACTCAGTCTCAGTGCAGGGGCTTGGGAAAGCCACCAGCCCTGTTCAACTAACTAGTGAAAATGGGGCAGTTTTTGTTCCATAGGAGTAAAATAAATGTATTAGTGATCACAATTTCGGTGAAAATTTTTAATTCTTCCCATTATAAGCAAGGGATCTCAGTTTGGGTAAAAAATAAAAATGCAGGCATAGACTGTCTACAAGAAGATCTTTCTAAGCCCTGTCCAGGTAGCTCAGTTGGTTAGAGCATCGACCCAATATGCCAAGGGGGAGGGTTCAATCCCTGGTGAGGGCACATAGAGGAATCAACCAACGAATGCATAAATGAAACGACAAATTGATCTTTCTCTATCTCTCTCCCTCTTCCCCCTCTCTCTGTCTCCCTTCCTGTCTCCCTCGAAAGTCAATTTTTAAAAAGTCATATCTAAAATAAAAAGTTACTGGTGTTCTCCCCTTAGCAAACACACCTTCCTGGGAGAGGATGGGGAGCCATAGAATCCCCCCACCATTTTCCATGGGATCTTGGGCATGTTGACCTTTGACCTTAGTTTTCTTATCTGCAAAATGGGGGTGAGGATCAATGACACCTCGAGGGCTGTGGTGAGGATGACTACATAATGACCTTGGGAGGGGTAAGGATTTGCTTGGCCAGTCACTTGCAATTTAATGTGAATAAATTTCTGCTTCTTTCTTGAGACCGGTTTTAGATCCAGAGAGCTGGGTGAAAGCTCAGAAGCATCTGGGCGGGAAAATCAAGAAGTGAGGATCAGGGGCCAGGCTTTGCCTTCCAGCCTGTGCTGGAGCCACACTGAATGTCCGGTGGCTTGGGTAATGCTCTGGTCACCCAACCCTGAAAACAACAGAAGCCGAGGCCCCGGCCTGGTTTCCTAAGGTTGGGCAGGTATTGACTGCTGGCTGAGTGACACAAGAAGTGGAGACGGAAGTGAGAGCATCAGTAGACGGTGAGGAAATCCCAGGCCTCACCCTTGTTGTTGCCAGAAACACAGGATTCAGGGCAGAGGCTGTTCAACCCTTTTCAATTAACAGCAGTGAAACTATGCACATCAGTGCTGGGTGCAGATGATGAATCCGCTCCATGTGGTCTGTTTCTTTGGATTCTCTTCTGTCTATTACTCCAAGAGATTTTTGGCATTTCGGCCTCACTTGGTTTGGAGCTGAGACCGGGTTTCAGTCAACACTTCAGCTACCAGGATCGAGGCCAGCTGCTTGAGCCACCACCCTGCATCCGGAACCACTGAGTATGCCCCCAGGAGAGACTCACACGAGAGAGTCAGCCCAACCTGAAATGACATTCCATCTTTTCTGGTCTAGCATTTTCAAACTCTATTTCCATACCTATTCCCCAGGCTTTTGATGGTATTAATTAGCAAGACCTTGCATTTGGTGTAGAAGCCTTCTCCCAGGGCAGACTTTTGTGTGTATTTCCCTCGAGCAGGATAAGATATGGCTCTCAGGATGGACTCAGAGAGGTGAGGCAACTGGCCCAGGGCTGCACGGTTGGCACATGGCTCCAGAGCCTGAGTGCTTAACCCTGACCCTCTCCCACCCTTGCTTTAAGACAAACACTTTTGTTAGAATTTCCACAGGCTTCTTGAGGGTCACACTTCAGCCCAATCCCTCATGCTGATGCTGTGGTGGGGAGATGGAGAGGACCTTGTCAAAGGCCCCAGGCTAGGGACAGAGAGAGCTAAGCCTGTGCTCCGCTCCACTCAGTGCCTCCTTGGGCAAATACTGTGGCCCGTTTCCTCTGGACCCTTTCACCTGCACACCCTCCCCTGTTGCAGCCGAGGGTTCCCCCAGACTGCCTCCCCATCTGAGCTCAGGGAGGGCCCAGCATTGAGGAGGGTCTCCCTTCCCCTGCAGGGAAGTTCTGGCACATCTCTGACCTGCACCTTGACCCTGATTACAAAGTAGGAGACGCCTTCCAGGTATGCCCGTCAGCCGGCTCCCAGGCGGTGCCCAACCCGGGGCCCTGGGGTGACTACCTCTGTAAATCTCCCTGGGGCCTCATCTCCTCCTCCACTGATGCCATGAAGATCGAGCCGGAGCCAGACTTCATCCTCTGGACAGGGTGAGATCCGGCATGACAGCTGCACTTCCCCGGGTTTCTGCTATGTGCCGCCTGCCGCCTGGCACCTTCCGGCACCGTCTCTCTTAGTCCTTGCTTGAGGCTCAAAGGGACCCTGGGTGTGGCTGATCCAAAGTCTGTGCCCTGAACCTCCTGGTCTCCTGGCCTCAGCGCAATGCAACTCTCACTGAGGCTGGGGACAAGGTCCTGGTGCAACTGGGTGTGCGGAGGACTCCCAAATTTTACGCTGTGGGGCGATTATTACAGCCGCTCCCTCTGGGGTTTAGGCACCACAAGCCCTAAGGGATCCAAATGCAGGGATGGGAGGGGTAGGAGGGTTGAGAGTAGTCGGGCATTGGGACCACGTGTCCTGGTCAGCTGCTGGCCAGCGTTGGGCTGCCCTGGCCCTAGGGCATTCTCTCTGCTCAGAGCACTGCTCTGTGTGAAGAGAGCTTGAGGGGTGATTCCTGCTCAGCCACAGAGACTCCATTTCTGCTTCCCATCCCTGGAAGTGAGTCCTCCTGTTATACAACAGACCTGGCAGGGGGTGGTGAACGATATAGCATTACCAAAAGGACCCCCCATTTTCTCCGGGTATTCCTCCCCTGTACTAGGTTTGCTTTGCCTGCCGCCAGAGGAAAGACGTCTCTCAATGCCAGAGACTGGTGAAAAGGAAAGGAATTATTTATTTAAAAGTTATACAGACTTAGAGTAATGACTCAATGTCTTCATTAAAATACTAAAGTCCTTTAGAATACCCACAGATGCACACAGTCCTTCCTTCTCCCCTTTGCCCAGTCCGGGCTACCGTATCTCAGGAAAAGAAGTAGAAGTCTGTGGTTCAGGCAGCCTCTCGGTTCCGGCACCATCTGCTGTGTCACCGCCACGATCTCCACGTGGTCCCAACTCCTCCAAAGCCTCCTGGCCCTGTCCAGGTACGCTGCTGCACCTGGGTTTAAATCCCTGTGCCAATCTTCCTCTGCAGCCCCACTTCTGACTCCTCCCACAATCAGTTACACCTGCCAGCATTCCTGTATCCTTCCAGCTTTACTAGGCAGCCATAGTAAGTCTGGGCAGGTGAGGTCCCATGGTGTGGAATCAATCATCTTCAAGCTCTCACGCAGGCGCTGTAATCAGGGGGAGTTGCTTCCCAGTAGCATCCTCAGTTGAAGTCACTCCCATCCCCCTGGCTCAAAGCATGGGCACAGGTATTTAACAAATCTATGAAACCAGTTAGAGGTTATGGATATGTTAAACAACCGTTCTACAGGTTAGCTGCAAAACTGTTGCTATGCAAAACAGCTCTCAATGTTCCTGCTCCATGTGCCCCATCCCCCAGCTCAGACTGGTGGGGGTGAGGACATCATATATATATTTTTCTCTAATATTTCCTGAACACCCTGAGTTCTGGACTCCATTACAAATCTCTATGTGGGGCCCCTCTTGGCTGCACCCTGTTACACTCTGACTTCGCTCAGCATTCGCTGTTCTCATCACTCGGCTCCTTCCCTCCTTCCCTTGACCAGCCTGGGGTAGACAATGGGAACTGCGACGATGTAGACCCCAAGTCACCTTCAAGGAGCTCACAGTCTTGTGGGTGACACAGACAAGCCCACTGACTAGTATATCCCAGAGATGACAGTGGCTCCCTGGGGGGAAGTGGGGGCTTTGGAGGGCACGTGACTCCATCTGGGAGGACTGGAGGATTTCCTGCAAGAAGTGGTGAGGCTGAGATCTGGTGAGGAAGGCTGGCAGGAGCTCTGACTTCTTGCTCCCTCTTCCAGCCTCAGTGGACACCTCAAAAGGCAGGATCCAACTGTGATGCCCCCTCAGTGTGACACAGGAGTGATTAGAAATGACCTCAGATGGACCCAGTAGGGAGGAGCAAGGCTGGACACTTAAGAAATGTGATAGCATCTCAGGCTTCTCTGGGCTCAGACATCAACCTAAGATGAGTATGACCTTTACAGGTCATGACCCTGGACTCCTGCTCCTGAGAGGGCTCTTCATGGGGGTGTTACAGAACAGGGCCAAGAGGGTTACGATATACTATTACCGAAAGGACCCCCCACTAGGTTCAAATTGTCCGCCGCCAGAGGAAAGACATCTCTCAATGCCAGAGATTTGTGAAAAGGAAAGGAAATGTTTATTTAAAGCTATACAGACTTAAAGTAGTGACCTAATGTCTTCATTAAAATATCAAAGTCCTTTAGGATAACCACAGACTCTAACCGGTTAAATGTTATAGGTATGGGGACTTCTGGCCAAGATGGAGGCGTAGGTGGACACACTGCCTCCTCACACAACCAAAATTAAGGACAACAAAGATTTAGAAACAAGAAAACAACCGGAACTGATAGAAAATTGAACTGTATGGAAGTCCAACAACCATTCATCCAGAACAGTAAGAGGGGTGGAGTCTTGGCAGGAAAAAGTGGAAGTTGGCAGACCCGGGTGCCCAGGCAGCAGCAGCTGGCAGATCCCAGGCATGCAGGCAGTGGCTAGTAGACGCCAGGCGCACAGGTGGCAGCTAGCAGACCCTAGGCACAGGGTGGCAACGGTGCAGACCCAGTGAGGCCACGCAAGGCGGATGGCTGACCAGGTGGTCCCACATTCATGCAGATAGTCCAGGTGAAGGGGAAGCGGAGGAAGGGACTGGAATCTGGGAGAGAGTGGAGCAAGCGCCATTGTTCCCTCTTGGACCCCGCACCCATATACACCGTCACTACCCAGCAACTGGGCTACCCCACCCTGGGGAATACCTAAAGCTCCGCCCCTCACTACGTAACAGCTGCGACCAGACCCCCCCCCCAAAAAAAAATGGCTCAAACGGGAGAACAAATCAAAGCCCCAAAGCCAATTCATCTAAGCGACCAAGAGATAGCCAACTTATCAGATGCACAGTTCAAAGCATTGGTGATCAGGATGCTCACAGAATTGGTCAATTTTGCTCACAAATTAGATGAACAAATGAAGGCTACACTAAGTGAAATGAAGGAAAATGCACAGGGAACCAATAGAGATGGGAGGAAAACTGGGACTCAAATCAATGGAGTGGACCAGAAGGAAGAAAGAAACAACCAAGCAGAAAAGAAGGATGAAACACGAATTCAAAATATGAGGAGAGGCTTAGGAACCTTCAGGACATCTTTAAACGTCCCAACATCTGAATTATAGGGGTACCAGAAGGGGAAGAGGAAGAGCAACAAGTGGAAAAGTTATTTGAACAAATAATAAAGGAGAACTTCCCCAATCTGGCAAAGGAAACAGACTATCAGGAAGTCCAGGAAGCTCAGAGAGTCCCAAAGAAGGTGAACCCAAGGAGGAACACACCAAGGCACATCATAATTACATTAGCCAAAATTAAAATGAAGGAGAGAATTCTAGAAGAAGCAAGGGATAAGGGGACAGTCACCTACAAAGGAGTTCCCATCAGACTGTCAGCTGATTTCTCAAAAGAGACCTTCCAGGCAAGAAGGGGCTGGAAAGAAGTATTCCAAGTCATGAAAGGCAAGGACCTACAACCAAGATTGCTCTATCCAGTGAAGCTGTCATTTAGAATGGAAGGAAAGGTAAAGTGCTTCTCAGATAAGGTCAAGTTAAAGGAGTTCATCATCACCAAGCCCTTATTCTATGAAATGTTAAAGGGACTTATCTAAGAAAAAGAAGATAAAAAATAGGACAGTACAAAGACAGCAAACTCGCAGATATTAACAACCACACCTAAAACAAAAGCAAACTAAGCAAACAAGTAGAACAGGAACAGAAATGGAGATCACATGGAGGGTTTGCAACAGGGGAGTGGGAGGAGGAGAGGGGGGGAAGATACAGAGAATAAGTAGCATAGACGGTAGGTAGAAAATAGACAGGGGGAGGGCAAGAATAGTGTGGGAAATGTAGAAACTAAAGAACTTACGACACACGGACATGAACTAAAGGGGAATATGGGTGGGAGGGGTATGCAGGGTGGAGGGGAATGATGGGGGAGAAATGGGACAACTGTAATTGTAAATAAAATTTACAACTGTAATTTTATTATAATCAATAAAATATATTTATAAATAAAAACTAAATAAATAAACAAAAACAAAAAAAGTTATAGATATGTTAAAGTACCATGCCAGGGGTTAGTTGCAAAGCTCTTGCTGTACAAAACAGCTCTGCATGTTCCTGCTCCATGTGTCCCTTCCCCCAGCTGACACCTGTGGGGAGAAGGGGTGAGGACATCCTTTATATCTTTGTAATATTTCCTGGACACCTGAGTTCTGGATCCCATTCCAAATCCCTATTGGGGGCCCCCCTCTGGGCTGCACCCTGTTTCAGGGGAGCCTCTGAATTCTCCGAGAAGGAGCCCCTGGAGAAAGCTGTGACGTTCTGAAAGATGTGATTGCTTTGGGAAAAGTGCTGCTTTGTGAAGTTCATGGCCCTTTCACAGAAGCGTGATTTTTCTGGGAAATCTCTGGGACCTTGCAGAGATGTATGGCATTGGATGAGATGACCTCTGGAACTTTCAATAATTCTTCAATCTAAGAAATTTGACTTCCTAGGGAGAATTGTAACCTTTTGGGGGAACAATATGTAGAGACTGGATGCATTGTCTGTCAGACAGAATTAGATCCTCCAAACTAGAAAAAAAAGGAATTTTGTTCCAATGTCTGAACTTCTGGCTTGCCCCCAGAGAAGACTGAGCTACAAGGCTCCTCGTGCTTCCCAGTGAGGGTTTCAGAGTCACAGTGGGATAGAATGGGTGTGAGCTCAGGCTCTGAAGCTGCCTGGGTTCAAATCCTCACTCCACCACTTTCTAGTAGCATGCACTTAAGCAGAATTCCCCACCTTTCTGTACCTTGGTTTCTTTATCTGCCAAATGGGAACAATACTAGAACCTGTGTTGTGGGCATATTATGAAGAATGAATTAGTGGTTATGGGTACAGTGCACAGAAAATGTCTGGCACAAAGTAGGCCAGGGTGAGCTGCCAGCAGCGGTATCAGTACTATTAAGTTAATTACCTTCCCGGGAGGGTGTGGGCGGAGCTGCCTTGCTCTGTGGGGTCCAGCAGTCCCTAAGGCTTTAGCTTGTTGGGGCTCCTGCTCCAAATTTCACCTTCCCCCATTCTCCCACCTCACTGTGCATTTCTAAGGTGGATACAGCAATTTAGGTCCATCAGATGGGGAGCTGGGGCACGATTAAATGGTCCTGAGTCAGGTCTAGATTCTGCCATAGAGTAGATCTGAACTCTGCTCTGGAGCCAGCTCCAGACTTCTTCAAAACTTTAGAGAAAGGAGAATTCAGATAGGTTCTCTGCTTGGAGTGCCCTGCGGGCTTGCAGATGGGACTGGAACCCTAGAGCTTCCCTCTAAATAATATTAGTTACTTCCTAGCAGCTGATATTCTACATTTCATATATATGAAATTATACATATACATTTCATATATGAAATGTAGAATAGCATATATATATAATTTTACCCTTTATTGAAGTCCACACATTCCCTATAAGTAGGTACCATTATTACCCCTGTTTCACAGATGAGCTAATGAGGGCTCAGAGAGGTTAAACCACCAGCTCAGGGACCCACAGCAGGTCAGTGGCACAGCCCAGGTTTGAACTCTGTCCTGTGTGACACCCAACTTGAGCCCGCCCATACCTTTCGGTGGATGTCTGAGGCCCAGTTCCACAGCCTCTTTTCTCACAGCAGAGTGCCCCTCCACCCCTCCCCCCACTTTTCTTGCCCCCCATCCTGAGCTGCCAGCACCAAAATGGCCTGCTGGTGTTTTGCAGTGATAGCATGCTTCACGTACCCAGTGAGAGGCTGGGGGAGGAGGCCGTGCTGGACATTGTGGATGGAAGTCCTGACCAACCTCATCAGAGAAGCCTTTCCAGGTAAGACCCTGCCATCGGCCCCCCACTGCATTTCCTGAAACCCAGGTGGCACTTGGCACCATGAGACAATAGCAGCAAGATGCAGAGGACCGGCCTTCATTCGCTGACAGCGATGGCTGCGGTAAAGGTCCCATGCCAGGTACTTCACAGCCGTTGTTTCTCATCTTCCAACAACCCTGCAAGGAACATGAGCGCTCACTGTCTACACACAGAAAATGCCTGGCATTTCACTGCCTGCTGCCCTGCCTGTCTAGCACCAGACTCACTGCCCCTTCTCATGGTTATACACAGGCTTCAGCCCTGGGTAAGTCTCACATGGGCTTGTACATAGCCCTGTGTCCTGCTGTGTCCCTGGAGTTGCCATCCACAGCCCTCAAACCATCCTAGCTGCTAGGACTTCTGGGAGATGCTGATTTCCAGCCAAGGTGCTATTTCTTGGTGCTTCCCAGATCTTCCTTCAGAACTTAGGAGCCGGAGGGGACTGTGAGTGATTATGGCTGCAGCCCTATGGGATATGGCAGGGAGAATGGGGTCTATGTGAATACTGGTGCCTGCCCAGAGGGTAGCTGTGAGGATTAAATAAGGAAATCCAATCACTCATTTAGTCAATCAGCAAATATTTATTTAGCATCTACTATGGGACACCCAAGTCCAGGGGTAGGGGACGTGGCAGTGAACAGAATGCCACGTTGTGACCTGATGGAGCTCGTAAGGAGCTCCTAACGGTGCCTGGCACAGAGGAGCAGCAAAACGTGGGAAAGATTCTCTCCCTTCTCATCTGTCCTTGAGATTCCAGAAAATTGTGTGTTTTGTTTAATGGATCTTTAATCGCTGCTGGCATTTACTTTAGAGAGCTCAGGTTCTTCCAGGCAGTGACACTGATGGCTTCCTGCTGTGTGGAAAATTCCTGGTGGGAATTCCACAACCTGCTCCTTTGGCAGAGCTCTCAGCATTTCCAGACCTTGCAGGCTCTACAGCACAAAGGGTTTGTTGGGGACATTTCCCCAAGTGGGAACTGGAGGCTTCAGCCTTCCTTCCTCATGGATTGGAGGTCACTCCCTGGGGTGAGCCAAGCTCGTAAGAGCAAGGCCCTTCCCTGAGGTCAGAGGAATTTTTTGTTTGTCATCAAATATTTATTGAGCAACTACTTACTACTTGCCAGACACAGTGGTAAAATAAAATCAGGAATGAAGCAACTGACAAGGAAGAAATGAGTCTGAAGGGCTCCCCTCCTTTCCCCCTCTTGGGCCAATTCACAGGCCACTTCCTCAGGGAGGCTTCCCCTGACTCCGCCCCCATCCCTGACACACACCTCCACAGCGAGTGGCTTTTCCCTTTTTGTGACAGCCCACACACCTCTCATTACTCAATACCCGTCAACCCTACAGCACTGCAAGGCCTCTGGGACTGGGACTGGGTGCCTGCTACTGGGTCTTCATGTTGGCACAGAGTAAGTGCTCAGTAAGTACTCTCAATTCCTGAGTGAGTGAAACTTCTAAGGCTTCACAGAGTGAACCAGATCTCTCCCCTAACAGTAAGGTAGCTCTGCAATTGACAAGAACAAGGGACACTAAATTACCAAGGGGCTGATAATGGATCTGAAGATTATTTAGATCTTCTAGCTTTCTCCTCATCAGCTTCCTCTCTGACTGGGAAAGTCTGCTGGGAATGGGGTTGAGGTCCAAGATCAGAGAGCTCACTGCTCTTCCTTCCCAGGTTTGAGCCAAGTTCAGCCAGATTCTATTAAATGAGGTTTTCAGCTTATTTCTGTATTTTCCTCATCTGTGGATTTCTCCTCTTCACTCTTCCCCATTAGCTCTGATGACATTGCCAACTGAAAATGACTAACAACTCCACCGAGTGCTTTCGCATATGTATTTTTATGTTTCTCCTTTCCCTCCCAGATACTCAAGTATATGCTGCTTTGGGAAATCACGACTTTCACCCCCAAAACCAGCTGCCAGCAGGAAGCAACGATATCTACAATTGGGTAGCAGAACTGTGGAGACCCTGGCTCAGTAATCTGTCGCTCTCTTCAGAGAAGGTACTAATACCATTTGCTACTACACGCACTTATTACCTGCCAAGGTCTGATCTAATCCATCTGCGCAACACCCCCATTTTATAGATAAGGAGACTGAGGCTTAAAGGTACCAAGTAACTTGGCCAAGGTCACCCAGCCTAGAAGAGGCAGACTTGGGAGCAGAATCCAGGGCTGACTCCCGTGCTCTTAACCCCACGGCACTAATGAGGATCAGAAGTGAATATTTATTGAGCATTTACTGTGTTCTAGGCACTAACTCCACTCAGCATGTTACTAGACTTCTAGCAAAAAACCTAGGAAAGGGCAGTTCAAGTTCAATTCAGTTCAAGCAGGGTTTCTCAACCTTGTCACTACTGGCCTTTGGGCCGGCTAGTCTGTGCTGTGGGATGGTTAGCGGCACCCCTGGCCTCTTCTCACGAGATGCCAGTAACATCCCTGGTTGCGATAATCAAAGAACATCTCTAGACATTGCCAAATGTTCCCTGGGGGACAAAATCACCTGGTTGAGGACAACTGATCCAAAGACACTGCCAGCCCAAGGTAACCCTGACCTACTCCCTTCCCTTTCCTCAGTCCCCTGCTGCCAGGGCTCCCCATTGGTCACACTAAACGGGAAGCCTGTGGCACAGAAGCCCGCTGATTTAGTTCACACAGATGAGCTCCTGGGGCACAAAGCTGAGTGGGGAAGGGTTGATGGTGTGTCAGAGGGGCAAACACACCTCACTGTCATTACCATTATACAATTGAGGAAACTGAGAGACAGAGAAGTTAAGCAACTTCCCTAAGTTGCACAGCTAATTAGTGGAAGAGCCAGGATTTAAACCTAGGCAGCCTGGCTCCAGATCCTTCGGTCTTAACCCAAAGGATGCTTTTTTAATGGAAAACCTGGGAAGGGAGGATCAAGGGAGGGATAAGGTGGAGAGTGAAGTGAAGGGGGCAGAGTGTGTCAGAGGCAGAGGACCCTTTCATATTTTCCCTGGCTGTGACATCCTAGGTGCGTTCTATACTGAGCCGATGCTGAATGGGCAAGTTGTGGTCCTCAACACTGATCTGTACTATAGCAACAATGAGCAGACGGCCAGCATGGCTGACCCTGGCCCACAGTTCCAGTGGCTGGAAGATGTGCTGAGCAACGCGTCCATAGCTGAGGAAATGGTAAGGGCTCCTACCTCTTCCCCTCCCCCCCCCACTCCGGAATCACTTCCTGAGCAAGTCTCCCACCTCGGCACAAATTCATCCACTCTCCTGAGATGTGCACATCACAGAGGGTCTTCATCAGCCCGGCACCAGGAAGGGCTTCTCCCACCCTCAGAACAGCCTGTGAGGCTGGGACTCCAAAGCCCATTGCAGATGTGAGCCTCCCGAGGGGCAGTGATGAACTCAAGTCACACAACAAGTGGTGGAGCCCAGACCAGAAGGCCAGTCTCCAGACTGCAAGTCCAGTGCCCTTTATTTATTTTTTTTAAGATTTTATTTATTTATTTTTACAGAGGGAGAAGAGGGGAGAAAGAGAGGGAGAGAAACATCAGTGTGTGGTTGCCTCTTGAGCATCTCCTGCTGGGGCCCTGGCCCACAACCCAGGCATGTGCCCTGACTGGGAATCGAACTGGCAACCGTTTGTTTCGCAGGCCAGCGCTCAATCCACTGAGCCACACCAGCCAGGGCCAGTGCTCTTTCCATTACTGCCAAACTCCACACCTGCAGCCTCGCTGTGGGCTAGACCTCAAGGGGATGCCCTGCCCGTGTGTGCGTCCACCTAGTCTGCAGGGCTGGCAGCTCCCCAAGAACTGGCTCTCTGTCTCATTTGCTTGAGTCCCTGCACTAAACAGCACATTTCAGCAGGATCTCATGGCTAGTGCTTCTGAGCACTCACTGTGGATGATCTCATTTAACTCTCTGAGCTCCACCAGTTAGTCGCTATTCCCGGTGAAAAAACTGACGCTCAGAGACTTGTTAACACAATGCTGGTGTCCAAGCTGTAGTGTGACTCAGAGTTCATGCTCCTCGCTGTCCTCTCCCTCGCCCTGGCTCTACCTCTTGCAGTGGTGGCCAAGGGCCCAGGTGTTGTTAGCTGAGCGACTCGAGGAATTTAAGGAATTTAAGACATGGTCACACGTGAACACACAGCACGTGCTACAGTCATCCAAGGCAAGTTCAGTCACAGCACCCAAGTTCTCCGAGAGGCCAGTCTGTGAGGAGCGGCAAGGTTTCCCAGGGAGGTGCTCTTTGAGCTGGGTTTTGAAGTCTGACTAGGACTTGCAGAAGTGAACATGAGAAGTGTGCTCCAGGTGGTGGACACAGCATGGACAAAGGCACAGAGGGTGGGGAGCACGTGTACACTCGTTACTGGGTACAGGGACTACTGGAACCTGGCCAGGAGAACGAAAGCAGAGGACTTCGGGAGAAGGAACATCTGAGCCTGTCTGCGTGCCTTTGGGGAGGTGGGCAGGTTCTGAGAGGTGGAAGTGAAGGGTTGGGGAGGCCACCTCTGAGCCAGCCCTGGCCCTCCTTCCTCACAAGTGTACATTGTTGGCCACGTGCCCCCTGGGTTCTTTGGGAAGACACGGAACAAGGCGTGGTTCCGGGAGGTCTTCAGTGAGAAGTACCTGAAGGTGATCCAGAAGCACCATCGGGTCATCGCAGGGCAGTTCTTCGGGCACCACCACACTGACAGCTTTAGGATGTTCTACGATGACGCAGGTACTCACCTTGGAGGGCACCTGCTGGCCGGCCGGTCCCCTCCTTTTGTTAGCCTGCCTCAGTCCCACTGTCTCTCTCCTGGAAGGTGCCCCCATCAGTGCCATGTTCCTGACACCCGGGGTCACCCCGTGGAAAACTACATTATCTGGAGTAGTCAACGGGGTCAACAATCCAGGCATCCGGTTGTTCGAATACGACCGAGACACACTGAGCCTGCAGGTCAGAAGCCCTGGGTCTGCTGGGGCTGGAGGAGGAGGGAGGGGTGGGAACTGAATGCATCACCACATTCCCTGTTTCCCAGCTAATCCTCACTCTAATGGCCACTGAACCTCAGGAAGGTCAAGGTCTTTCCACCCTTACAGAGCTCAGGATCAGACAGACCCCTGGAGGTATCTCCAAATCCTGCCACCAAATCAGGTCACATCGTGTTCCTCATACCTCCACTTTGCCCTGGAGCGCTATCACTGCCTCCCCCCGATTTCCCTGCCTCTAGCACTGACCTGTGGTAGCTCCTCGGCCACGTACCACAGAAAGGACTAATCTTTCCAAAGCACTTCTCTCTCTCTGCTCATAAACCTTCAATGGCTCCCCAGTGCCCCCAAGGTGAAATGGATCTCCCCGGCCTGGTAGTCGAGTGTGCACTCTGGCCCACGTCTGTCTTCTTTGCATTGATTATGCTGCAGCCGAAGCAGGTCCCTGGCTCACCAAGCACCCCCTCACCTCCTGAAATGTGCTTGCGACTGTTGAAATGACAGCGAAATATTATTCCTTAATTTATTCAACAAAATGTATTAGCTGTCAGCCATGCACCAGGCCCTGGGCCAAGCTCAGGTGATACCTAAGTGAACACAAACAGCTACGGCTCCCCTGGAGCTGACATGCTCACAGGTGACAGCCAGCAAACAAATGAGTCAAGTAAAGCACGATGACAGCTACGGAGAAAAGAGAACGGCGAAGAAGAGTATGCGTGCGCGTGCACACGCATGCTGTTAGATAGGTGTAGCAGGGGAAGTGTCACTGATGGGATGACATTTCAATTCTGAGTAAACTGACGGAGCGAGCATCTGGGGAAAGTGCAGGAAGAGCCGGTCAAAGGCCCTGTGGTGGGAATGTGCCGGGTGTGTTAGGAGAAGGGCAAGGAGGCCACAGAGGAAGGTCAGGAGAGAGAGGGAGGGACAAGGTTCGATCTCGTAGGCCATGAATAGGACTCTGGATCTGGAAGGTTTGGGGTGGAAGAATTAAATAGGCCAACTTATAAAATGTACAAAATCATCACATCTGCTGTGTAGAGAACAGGCTGTAAGGGCCAAGGGCGGAAACAGGAGGATGAGTTAGGAGGTGACTACAATAACCACTGAGGTGATGGTGATGTGGGCCAGAGCGGCAGCTGTTGGGTGGTGAGAAGTGCCAGATCCTGGAAGTAGTTTGAAGGCAAAGCAGATGGGATTTGCTGGTGGGTTGGATGAGTGGTGTGAGAGAAGGTAAGATCAAGGAGGACCCCCAGGCTTTAATCTGAAAACATGGGAGGATGAAGTTGCCATAGCCTGAAATGGGATCGCTGCAGGAGAAGCAGGTTTTGGAGGGAAGATCAGAAATCTGGTTTTGGACCTGTTAACTTCAGGATGTCTAAATGACGTCCAAGTGAAAATGCCAAGGGAGGAAGAAGCTGGGTGTTCAAGCTGGAGCTCCAGGAAGAGGTGGGTACTGAGATTTAACCTGAGAGTTGAGAAAGGCCATTGAAAACCACGAACTGGATGTGATAACTCAGCTCCCTGATTCTGGAATAAATGGGGAGGACAAGCGGTCTGCGGATTTTTAAGGGTATGGCCTCTTTTCTCCACGGGTGCTCAGAGGGCCTTAGCAAGAGGCTCACTCCCTCCTCCCTGCTGCATCCGGCCCCACCAACATGCCTCACATCCTTCTCAGGGAGGGAGTTAGACCTGGGTTTGAATCCTGCCTCCACCACTCACCAGCTTTTTGACTTCCTTGGGCCTCCTTTGCTTCATCTCTCAAATGGGAGAGAGGAAGTTACCATCCATATGTGGCAGCTCCTCTTCCCCCCTCCCGCCTAGTGACCTGAAGCAGATCTACAAATCTAAGTGGAAAGTGTTGGACAGATAAACCCCTGAAGATAGATTCTAGTCCTGAAGATGCACCTGAGTCCTAGGGATCTTGGGTGTATCTGAAGCCTTCAGTCAACCACAATTCTATAACCTCTCTCAGCCAGGCACTCCATCCTACTTCTTTTAAGTTGCTTTTTATCCATTCATTCTGTAAACATTTACTGAGCATCTTATGTACCGGGGAGCTTGTGGGTCACAAAATGCATGGGCCATGGGACAAACCACCTGGTTTCAGTTCTGCCTTGGCCACTGAACACCTGTAGGTCCCTGGCCAAAGGAATCAACCTCTTTAGGACTCAGTTTCCTCATCTGTGAAATGGGGATAATAAGCACAGTTACCTCACCAGATTCAATCAGATGTCTGCCACACACGCACACACAGACCTGGTAAGTATTAAACGCTCATTAACTAATAGTAGTCATGTTTATGGATATAAATCTGGGGGCAAGGAGGAGGTACAGGATTGGGAACGGACGCAGGCAGTTGCTCATGGCCAACCGTTCTCGTGCCCTGTCTCCAGGACATGGTGACTTACTTCATGAACTTGGGCCAGGCTAACGCGAAGTGGTCGTGGCACTGGGAACTGGAGTACCGGCTGACTGAGGTGTACGGGGTGCCCAATGCAAGCGTTAGCTCCATGCACGTGGCGCTGGGACGCATCGCCAGAGACCAGTGCACGCTGCAGCGCTACTATGTCTACAATTCAGTCAGCTACGACAAGCGGGTCTGCAGCGAGGCCTGCCGGGACGAGCACGTGTGCGCAATGCGCGAGGTGGCCTTCGACGCGTACGCCGCCTGCCTGCGCGCCCCTGGGACTGCTCTGACGTGCTGGCTCCCGCTCCTGCTGGCGGCGCAATTCGGCCTGTGCGCGTTTCTCGCGCGGTGACCTTGGGCGCTGCCTGCCGGATATCTAGGTTCGCCTTCCTCCTGGTAAATTGGCGCCCGCGCCACTCACTGAGGTCTGGACTTTTCCAGTTTCCCAACGTCCGCGGAGTGGAGGATGGGATAGCCAGGTCACGAAATGCAGCCCAAAGACCCTACCATAAGCACATTTCTTCCAAGTTTCACGTTTTATGTAAAAAAAAAAAAAAATGCTCATTATGCATCTTATTTTGTGTATTATTCTTTCACTATGTAAATAAAATTTAAAGCAACTCCCTTGCACAGTTGTCAAACGTCCCTCTGTGGATAATGGGAATAAAACGAACCACCAGGAAGACGTATCTCGTTGATCCTGTGCTCTCAGTCTCCCTGGAACACGGCCTGAACTCGAGGCACACTTAGTTCACGAAGCCCCGCTATCTGGGATCAGAGGAGGCCTTTCTGCTTTATTTCGCAACAATGCAATGCGACAGGTCCCAGTTCTAGCCTGGGCGCTAATCTCCAGGCCATTTTCGCCGTTGTGGAACTCTAGGAACCTCAAATGCAAAACAAGGCAATTAGAAGCCTGCCAAACTAAGGGCAGTGCACCTCGAACCGCCAGCCTCCGGACCTAGCAGTCCTCAAGACTCAGGGGTACTAGGTGGGGCATCCCGAGGCTGGCTGAAGAGGCGTGGCCGGGGCAGCCTTCCTGTTGCCGAGAGGCAGGGGCGGGGTCCAAGGGCCTCGCTCCTCCCCGGACAGGGCGGGACGTGGAAGTCCCGCCTAGGAGGCGCAGGCCCTGGGGGCCGGGAGAATTGTGACCACCTCCTTCCTGAAGTAGGACCCTGGCTGGGAGGGCGAGTCTCAGCCCAGAAGGGAAGGAGGGGGAGAGGGCGGCGGGCCATGCCCTGGTCACTCCGCACCACTCTCTTTTGGGACCTGATCCTGAGCGTATTGGGCATCACTGCCTTCCTGATCCACCTGGGCTCCGACCTGTGGGCCGTGAGCCAGTATGTGCTCAGCGGTCACTACCTGTGGGCCGCACTGGTGTTGACGCTGTTGGGCCTCTCCTCGGTCGCACTGCAAGTCTTCAGCTGGGTCTGGCTGCGCGCCGACCCCGCTGACCTGCACTCGTCGCAGCCCTCAGGCCGCTGCCTGGCGCTGCTTCATCTCCTGCAGTTAGGCTATCTGTACAGGTGAGCGCCCCGCCCTCGGGAAGGGGGAGGTGGAACGGAGCCCAGGGGTACCTCCTACAGTACAGGTGAGCGCCCTGACAAGGGAAGCGGGTAGGGAGGTGTCCCATGGGCACAGGCGAGCTGCCCACTCCTTACAGAAGGGTAACTCCGGCTCATCTAGCCCTATTCTTCCTGGCACAGGTAAAGAAACTGTGGCCCAGGGAAGAAAGGCATGATTCGGAGTCAGACCTCTCTGGGATCCAGTCTCGGCTTTGCCACCTGTGTGACCTCGTTCCTGTCTTACTCTGAGCTTCCGTTTCCTTCTCTGTTAAAAAGAGTAGTAATCTAGAGACAGGTTTGCAGGCAGACCTGCTTTGAGAGGTGCAGGAAAGAACAGTGCTTGGCTGCTGATGGACTCTATTGAAGTGTCCCCTTTAGCTGAGGATGGGGCCTCAGGCAGACACTTGACCGCTCTGGGTCTCAGTTAACTCTTTGTTCCAGTGGGGATGGTCATGGTGCCTGCCTCTGTTTGATAAGGAATAAATGAAATGAGACCTGTGGATTGTGTGCAAATGTCAGCCAGCTTCGTGCTTACCTGGGTCATCCTGAGAGTTTCAGCAGCCCTGACCTCCCAGAGCAGGGCTTGTCCCCTCACCCCTGAGTGCCTCTCACCGTATCTTTCCCAGTTGCATTCTCCCAGAGCATCTCCTCCCCACCCCCCCTCACATACATTCTGACCAAGCGAGAGGGCAGAGATGGGGTCTGATTCATCCATGTCGCTGGTGCCAATCAGGGCTGGGCACAGGCCCGATCCCAGAGAGTCTGCGTGGGTTTGCTCCTTTCCAGAACTGGCAGGGCCTCTAGAGTTGGGGAAACTGACACCAAGGGGTCAGAGTCATGCCATAAGGTCAGGACACCATGTGGTCTGGGTTGGGATGGGGTGGCTGGAGCCAGGATCTGCTCTTGAATCCATTTTTACAGATTCTCACCAGCTCTTGCCTTGACAAACCTGCACTGAGTGTCCAGGAGTGGGTGAGAGGTGCTCTCAATGTGGCAGTTTTGCCCGAGAGACTGTACAGGCATCAGTGAAACTCCGGGTGGGCACGAGGAGGCACGCTTATTACCATCTTGGCAGGCCTTGGTGAGCCCCGAGTCCACAACTACATCATGTACCTTCCCTTCCCCACTTTCTGCTGAGCGCGAGGCAGATAATGTACTGAGCTTCGGTTTTAAAAACGGGGTCTCTGTGTCTGCCTGTGACTAGGTTGAGGCAGGGCCCTGCTGTGGCATTGGGGAAACAGAGGCAAAGGCTCCTGTTTAGGGGGAGCCCAACCCAGGCCTGCCTGCCTGCTCCCTTGCCGAGTGGTCAGGTCCACCCAGGGGAGGTAACAGTACACCTCCGATGAATGGATTTGCAGTGAGTGACTGGGCTCACCCTCCAGGAGCCAAACAAGAACAGTCGTGGGTAGGGGGAGCCTCGTTGTGTCTTCCACTCCCCACTCATGCCAGTGGGTCATCCAGCCCTGTCTGTCCAACCTCTGGACTCTCTTAACTGCCCCAGTATGACACCCCTTCTCCACAGGGTCCTAAGAATTTCTTAGGCTTGCTAAAATGTGATAACTATCACCTTTGGCAATTTAATCGTATGCTTTTGCTATTCAAACATTACCACTTATTAGCCCTTTGTTTTCTCATCTGTGAAATGGGGATGTGGTAAGGCATGAATGAGACAGTTTGTGATAAACCTGGCCAGCGGGAGCGGCAGTGGTTGTATTTATCCTCATTTTACAGATGAAGAACCAAGGTCAGCAAGGCTGAGTTGCTTGTCCAGAGCTCCATAGCATGTTAGTGATGAGCTGGGCCTGGAGCTTGTCAGCATCTACCTGATAAGTTGGGGAAGGAGGAATGCCTCAGGACACTAACCTGGCCCCTTGGCTCATCCGTATGTGCCTAGGTGCATGCAAGGGCTGCGGCAAGGGCTGTTGGTGTGGCAGCAGGAGGTGCCCTCCGAGTTTGACTTGGCCTATGCCGACTTCCTCTCCCTGGACATCAGCATGCTGCGGCTCTTCGAGACCTTCCTGGAGAAGACGCCACAGCTCACGCTGGTGCTGGCCATCGTGCTGCAGAGTGGCCAGACCGAGTACTACCAGTGTGAGTCGTACTTCCAGCGGCTAATCCCGCTTTCATTCATGGGAGTTTCCCACAAATGTCAGAAACGCTTTCACTCTGTTAAGAGGACTGCTTAGAAAATAGTGCCACACCCTTTGGCTGGGCAGGTCCAGGCTCCCCTCCAAACACCAGCCGTATGAATTTGGACGCTGACTCAGCCTCTCTGAGTATCAGTTTGTTTTCATCTGTAAAGTGGGCATGCCAAACAGTCCCACCTCATGGGACTGATGAGAGGATTGGGGGAGGTGACGCATATCAAGCCTAGTGCCTGGAGCATAACAAATCTTAATGATAATTTTTACTATTGTGAAGAAAACAGATAAAGTATGTAGGGTGTCTGACACATAATAGGCAATAATAGGTCCAGCTTCTGGACCCTTCTTATGGGTCCACAAGCTGTGTGTTGAGCACCTTCCTGCACGTATGTTTTTATTGAGCACCTTTGTGCCTGTCCCTGTACTAGGGACGCGGCCCCTGCCCGGCTGGGTGGCTGTAAAGCCAGCAGTTTACAGTGCGCTGAGTGATCCGAACAGGGAGACGCTGGTGCCTTATTAGCCAGGGGAGCAGTCTGTATGCTGAGGAGCTTCGGGAAGCTTCTCCCCTGTGAAAGGGGAGTAACGTGCCCAAGGTCACAGACCAGCTGGTGGCCCAGCTAAGTAAGACTCCAACTCGTGTCTGACCCAAGGTCTGGGGCTCCCCCTTCTCTGCCACACCCCTGCCAACCCCTGCTGTAAATGCCACAGCCTCCCAAGGAGCCAGTCCCCGCTCTGACACCACTCACTGTGAGACCTGCAGAGTCTTCCGCTCTGTGGCCTCCGTTTCTCCAGCTGTACAAGGTGGAGTTGGGCTTGATCTCCAAGGACACTTCCAGCTTGAAAATTTGAGTCTGTAGTCTTCATTGAAAAGCCAGTGATAGTAGCCATCGTGATGGAGGGCCTACGGTTCACCGGGTGCTGTGGGGAGTGCTTTATTGCCAGTGCGCACGTTCACAGGTCGGTGCCGTGATTATCTCCATTTTGCACAAGAGGAAAGAGGTACAGAAAGGTGAAGTGGTTTGCCTCGGGACGCACAGCACTCACTGGGCAAACATTTTTGTCTATTTGAGGGCCCTGGGTGTCGAGGACTAGGGTCAAATGGATACAGTCTACACTGTATGTGTCTGGGTGCGGGGAGAGGAGCGAGGGAAGAGACAGGCTCTCCCAACTTTTGATTTAGCAGCTTTTATTCAGCTGCTATTATATGCCAGGTACCAGGCTACCTGGGGACACCCAGGGGGCCAGAATCTGTTTCCTGCCCTGAAGGAGCTCAGAGATAAGGAAATAGATAATTATTCCAGACAGAAGTGAGTGGGGTGGGGTCTGGATGGGTGGCTGTAGGGGATGCTGAGGTTGGAACTTGCAGGGTAAGGAGGAGTAGGCCAGAAGAAACCGGGTACTCCTAGCCCACCAAACATCACGGGCAAAACATCCAGGTCAGAGGATGGGGCATGCTGGGCAGGCTGGGAGAACGCTAGTCCTGCTGAGACCTGGAGTGTGGAGGGGAGTCAGACAGGAGGATGGCCATAGATGTGGCTCCAGGCTGGGTGTGGGTTCCTGGCCCATAACAGGGCCCCAGTAAACAACTGCTGAATGGATGCGGTGGGAGGGGGGCGGGGAGGAAGCCTTTTAGAGACAGTTCAGTGCTGCTTCCCTCCGTCCCTGGAGGCCCTGGTGCTTCCAGTCCATGGCGGACAACCGGGAGGGAGGTGGGACAGGATCACCCCTGTAAACTCTGAGTCTTGGAAGATCAAGACCAGGGCCCAGTCTGAGCGTGGAGGAGAGGGAAGTGAGGACGCTCCATCCATACAGCCAGAGGCCTATTGCCACCTCTTGGGGTGTCCAGCTTCCCTTTCTGAAACTAAGGGGGAACTGGGACTGCTCATTTCAGATCCAAGAAAGGCTTGGGTTCTTCCAGGAAAGAAAGGGTTACAGGGCTCTCTCTAAGATGCAGACATGTGGCCAAGATCCAGGGGTGCAGATGAGGATGTATACGTCACACCCCCTGTCACCCCTGAAAAATATCACTGTGGTGGCACCTGAAAAGTAAAGCGTGTGGTGAAGGGCAGACCCCATATTTGAATCCCCAGTCTCTTTTTGGCTCCCTGCTGTAGTTTTCCCTTCAACAAATTGAGGGTTCTGGTACCCACCTCAGGCTGGTTATGAGGGCCCCCAGAACCTGGGGAGCGCCAGGCAGACTGCCCATAGAGGTCAGCTGTTTCCTCTTCCTCTCTGTAGGGGCCGGCATCTGCACGTCCTTCTTTGGCATCTCGTGGGCCCTGCTTGACTACCACCGGGCCTTGCGCACCTGCCTCCCCTCCAAGCCCGTCCTGGGGCTGGGCTCCTCCGTGATCTACTTCCTGTGGAACCTGCTGCTGCTGTGGCCCCGAGTCCTGGCTGTGGCCCTGTTCTCAGCCCTCTTCCCCCGCTACGTGACTCTGCACTTCTTGGGCTTATGGCTGGTGCTGCTGTTCTGGGTCTGGTTTCAGGGCACCAACTTTATGCCGGATCCCTGCTCTGAGTGGCTGTACCGGGCAGTGGTGGCCACCATCCTTTATTTTGCCTGGTTCAATGTGGCTGAGGGTCGCACTCGAGGCCGCAGCACCATCCACCTGGTGTTTCTCCTGAGTGACAGCATTCTCATGGTGGTCACCTGGGTAATGCAAAGTGCCTGGCTGCCCAGTGGGATCCTGCTGCACATATTGCTGCCTGTGAGTGGCATCAGCTTCCTTTTGGGTCTGGTTCTGCGGCTCGTCTACTACCGCTGGCTGCACCCTAGTTGCCGTTGGGAGCCTGCCGAGGTGGACGGGACTCGGAGCCTCCGCTGCATGGAGTTGTATCAGCTGCCCCAGAACAGGCGCATGGTCCATTTGGCCAAGAACTTTTTCCCTAAGGTTTGGGATGAGGCTGCTTCTCCGTGGGAGAGAGAGGTCAATGGGGTCCTTTGAAGCAGGATCAGATCCAGCCAGGGGACAAAAGGATAGATGGAGTCAACTGGTAGAATGCAGAAGATAATTATGCTGCTGTGGACCTTGATTCACTCAACAAGAGCTTGATGCCTGATCTTGCCAGGCACTGAAGACCAGAGTTAAGTGAGACAAAGCCCTCCCTCTAAGGACAAGAACAAGATGAGGAGGGCCAGACCTTGGGGAGTCAAGGGCCTCAATTATATATAAAGCACTTTGGGAGGGAAGAAGGGATCCCCTTTTCTCTTTCTCCCAGTCAGTGTATCTGGTGCCCAAAGCATCCCAGTGCTGGTATTTCTGCCTCTAATGTAATTGATGGAGGTGCCCTCCCGCCCTTTAGTTCCCCTATCCTGGGCGAGAAGGTCCTAAGACCTCCAGGATGTGTTTTCCAGAGTCCTTTCTCCCCTGCCCCACCTTGGTCATGCAGTTCACTCACCAGATGTTTACTGAGAGCATTTTATGTGCCAGGAGCATCCTTCTATTCTTGGAGCCTGGAGCAAGATCAGCTGCCACGCTTACCGCCTCCGCTGCTCCTGTGGAGGCTCTCCTGCCAGAAGCCAGGCATGCCCAGTGGCTGGCCCCCACCCACCCCTCCAAGGCTTCAGTGCCTCTGGCCCAGCTGCTGCCCCTGTTCTCAAGGGGCTACCATTCAACCAAGTGCCTTGTGAGCCTGTGGTCTGGGCCGTGACTCAGCCGTTGAATATTTTGTATGCTTCAGGCAAAGTACTTTCTACCTCAGTCTGTTGTGAGAGAAGGGAAGGCGTGTGCTGGTGTCTGCAAGTGAGAGACATGTATGTGTTTTTGTCGAACAGTATTACTAGGTTATTATTAAAAAGCTTGTAAAATCCTCCGAACTAGTTGTGTCATTAAACTAAATCTGCAGAATTCAAAGCCGCCTGGAAAGAAGGGGTCAGGAACACAAAGTTCGCTGCTCGAAGTCGGGAGAGGCCCTGGCACAGAGAAGAGGGCCGGCTGAGGCAGGACTTCTCAACCTCAGTCTCTGAGTTTCAGGAGCTGGTGGGCTGGTGTGGGTTGATGGTTCAGGTGGGCGTCAGAACCCAGATCTGGACAGACTCGTGCTCTGCTGCTGGGCCTGGCGGGGAGCCACAGGAGCCACAGAAACCACCTTCAGTACCAGGGAGGGAATACGAGAGCCCCGACGAAGGTCTTGAGGCTGGGAGCTCAGGGAGGGTGTAAGTGATGAGGTGACTTAGGGTACATGGAAGTGGGTAATGGTGCCAGGGAGGTGCAACCTTTTGCTGCTCAGAGAGGTCTGTGGTTTAGAGAAGCAGGAACAGGAAAAGGGTGCTGGGGACACCAGAAAACAGTCACCACAGTGATGGGACTCAGGGTGGTCTTCAGTTCCACCATTCATTCATTCATTCTAGTGGAGACAGACAGAACAAACAGGGTAAGTAACACAGTGTCAGATAGTGTTAAGTATTATAAGAAAAAGCAGGGAAGGGGACAGGGAGAGTGCGTGTATTTTTGTGTGCTGTGTGGGAGTTACAATTTTATGTAGAATGGCCAAGGAAGGCCTCCCTGAGAAACCAAGCCCTGAAGGACACGAGGGAGAAAGCGATGCACGTGAATTTTATCCCAGACACCAAATCAGCAGTGACTGTATGAGGGAGGGCGTGCAGCAGCTATGCTGGCCTGCTGCCCAGGATGACAGAGATGAGGGCTGGGAGCAGGGGGAGGCTCTGGGAAGATGATGCCGGTGCTTTTTCACACACTTAAAATAGTAGAAGCAGAAAGCATTTCCAGACTTTTGAATTTCATGGACCAGTAAAATGGTCAACGTGGTCACCAAATTAATGAACAGAAAAAAGGCAGTAAAAACTATCATTATTATCTGTATCATCACTAAAGGAAAGGATGCCATTAACTCAGGAAAAGGTCCATTCTTTGAAGCGAATACATTTAAACACACACATGCACACATACAACAGTGAAATCTATCCTTTTTCTCAGCTCATAAGGAATGTCAAGGGTTGAGACCCCGGACAGTGGGCTTAGTGCCCAACCTAGCCTTGGACATAGGTCCTAAGTTTCACTAAACCCAGGATTTGCTCCATTTACTTTCCCACAATTCTGCCTGTCGTACATGAAGACTGGGTCAGAGATGCCCAATATGTCAATGGAAGATGCAAACTTTTAGGCAATTCCCTATTTTCCCCTGAGAAAATCCAAAAAGATGTTTCTAATCTCCTGCCTAAGTTCTGATCTATCCTCTAGATGAAGCTGCCAAATGATAGCAGTATGTATGCAATCAACTCCAAACAATGTACGCTGCACCGCCTGAAAGCTAAAGAGCTTCATTTGTTACGGACACCTTAAAGTTTAGAGAATCAAGAATTTTGAAAAGATGAGTGATGCCACATGCTGCTAGAAATTTCCTTTGAAGCCCCAGCTGGTGTGACTCTGGACTGAGCGCCGGTCTGCAAACTGAAAAGTCACCCATTTCAATTCCCAGTCGGGGCACTTGCATGGGTCAAGGGCAAGGTCGCCAGATGGGGGCGCATGAGTGGTAACCAACCGATGTTTCTCTCCCTCAATTTCTCCCTCTCTTCCTCTCTAAAAACAAATAAAATAAATAAAAAAATTCCTTTAGATTCCCATCCTTTAATTTCCCCCCTCCCCCACCCCATCCTTTTTTTTTTTAAATGTCAAGAAACTTGTTTTTGAAGAATAAAAATCTCCTGAATTTTTTTTTTTTTTTAAGGAATGTGCAGATGTTATACTCATTGTAGGGGAGATGGAGATGTTTACTCTTCAGGCTTGAGAAGCAACTGGTATTGTAATATTTCTACTTATGAGCCAGTAAGATTACAGCAACTCACAAATTTGCTGTTACAGTATGGTCCTAAATGTGCACCTACTGATGAAAAGATTTAATGCCTAGGATACATGCAACCCCCCTTTTCTGGGATAATTATTTTGGGAAAAAATACACCTTGTAGTCTGACATGGATGGTACTTGCAGGCTAGACCTGAATTCTGATTTCCTTCATTGAAATAAAAGGCAAAAGAATTCTTTTTCCAGGCCAGTAATGGGCAGACTCAAATCTGAAGAAATGAAATGAGAGGTAGTTGATGTGACAGGAAATCAGGCCCAATCAAACAAGGTTTGACGTCAGTTTGCCAGTTTATTGCTTTTGCGTTTTAAGCTCAGCACAGCAAGTCACTGTCTCTATAATCATTAAATGTCAGCACAGTTGACAGCACATGAAATCTGTTGCCATACCAGTCCTCAACTTTAAAAAGCAATATATTTTTAGGCACAATTAATAAACTTTCCCTTGTAAATAACTTTAAAGTATTTTTTATTTTCCCATGTACACTTATTTATACCAAATGGTTGGTTAGTTTGTTTCTACTTTTTTGGTGAAATTAATGATTCAGTTGTTAAAAGGATGCTAACTTGCTAACAAGCTCTTCAGACTTTTATGAAGCCTTACTGAGGATCCCACTCAGCTGGGCAACTGGGCTGATCCTATTCAGAAAAGACACAGGAGCAAACTGTATAGAAAATAAAAACTTTATTTTTTTTTTCAAGTTTACAAGATAGTTCCCATTACATATAGCATTATGGTCAAAGACTCTACAGCCACGAATGCCCGCAGTCACATAAATATGTCCAATTCAATCAACGCCTTTTCCTGCTAAGTGAGGCATGAGTCATCCGGAGGGGCAGGTTGTGAGTAGGAGGCTTCCTTAGTGGGATGGCTCCTGTCAGTGCATTAGGAACTAGCCTGCGAGCCTGGCCTGCTAGAGCTGTCTGACTCCGAGGACAGGCAGAAGCACAGGGCCTGCGGGCTGGGGATGGGCCAGAACTAGATTTTCTCTCGTGGTTTAAGATATTTCAGGATATCAGAATTCAGATTTGGCTTGCATAGTGTGAATCCGGGGAGTTCTGACTTGTGGATGAAAAAGAAAACCAATTTAGCGGTAAGAAATGCATGCTTGCTTAAGAGGAGCCCTACTTGCTCTTTCCTGCAGGAGCAGAGAGAGAAGCGCCCCAAGCTCACCACCCCTTAGCTTAGACCCTCACTCTCCCAGGAAGAGGCAGAATAGCTGCCCCTCTCCTGTACGCCCCCCGCCCCATGCTTCAGTGACACTGACACCCATTCCAGGGAGAGAACATCTAGAAGCTCCATATGCTGCAGCTGGAGTTTGCCCGTCAGATTCTCCTTGGGAGCTTTAAAGCTGAGTTTGTGTAAACTGCGAACAAGCTGTGGCACAAGTCCCCTGGGACACTAACTTTGGCCCCCCCTCCCAACTTGCAGAGCAGAAGACAGGAACACCCCAAAACAAGTAAAAGCATCTAAATCTGGAGCAGGAATCCATTCTCCTGGACACCACCGGCTGCCCTAGGGGGACTGGACAGGGTGATGCTAAGGCACAGTTTTACATTCGAAAGTCAAGCCACCTCTTAAACCCAGAACACGCTGGGTAACTCCAGACCCCGTACTAGAAGACAGTCCTCACCACGAAACGTGCAGACCCATCCTACAGAACTCACAGTCCCCAGCTGGGGGAAGGATTCCTCACGTGGCTCGTTTCACAGGGACTCTCTCTTGTGAAGAGGACTTCCCCCTTGACGAAAGGACTGCCAGTGTCCTTGGACCCTCAGCTTTTCCAACAGCTCTTGGTGCTACCACTTACTTTCCTTTCCAGATCTTTGTGCTGGGGAGGAGGAAAACACAGGGTCAAAGAGCACTGTTTCCTAGACAATTCATTTTGGCAAACAGAAGCCAGGTCCCATTTTCTGCCTGCCCTCTGCATGAGGGTGGCAACAACCAGGAAAGAGCAGATGCTGCTCTGCTCAGAGAGCTTCCTCTCCTCTCTTGGTCAATTTCAAGTTCCTTCTGCAAACATTTAGGCTGGGCAGTCAGGGCAGGAGGGAAAAGGCCCAATGGCCTTCGGACAAAGGGGTCCAAGTCATGGTCTAGGAATAAAGAGCTTTTCCCAAAGGGCAGGGAGGGGGCGGGGCCCGTGTGTGGACCTGTGTGCATAATGGGGGCACCACCCCACAGCCTCTCAAGCCTGAAGCAAAGCACCAACTGGGTGGCCTATGTCCAGGGCAGCAGTTACACTGCTGGCAGGTCGAGGGCTTGGGGCCTGAAGAAGACCATCCTAGAGCTTTCTAAGATCAATTATCAAGCAAGGCAGAGCAGCTTCTGGGCAACTGTGTTGAAATCAGACCAAGGCAAGGTCTGTCTCAGACTGTATAGCCGCCCCGCACTCCCACCGCATCAATGGAAACCAGTCCAAAGCAGCAGCTACATAATGAACGCTGACTTCAACTCCTCT
This sequence comes from Anoura caudifer, assembly GCA_004027475.1. Lineage (NCBI taxonomy): Eukaryota > Metazoa > Chordata > Mammalia > Chiroptera > Phyllostomidae > Anoura > Anoura caudifer. Next base: position 15,361 of record PVKU01000824.1, on the reverse strand, counting down.
CCAGACACCTCTTTCCTGAATTGGTGAGCCCTGAAGCAGTTTCTCAACCAGTTCTGAAGGAATGTGTACAAACAGCGTTTCTCTGCTGTATGAGTGACCCAGCCTTGGGAGGAGTCTGGCCTCTTTGTGCTGCAATATCTCTGGAAATGGGTATGAAGAATCTCTGGGGATAAGCAAGCATAACAGGAGCTGGTCAAACATGCCTCCTCCTACCGAGAACCCAGACTACATCCCTCTGAGGTGCTTATATCATCACTCCGCACTGCAGCCTGGGACAGGCTGACCTTCGTCAGCTCCAGGGAAGTTTATCCTTCCTGAGCAGGTGCCTGGGTTGGTCTTGGAGGGATGGAGCATCCACAAGCACAGCTGGGCTAGAAGGCTGGGACTAGCGCCTGGCACCCACCATCTCCCCAGATGTCAGGCTGGGAGATGTTCCTGCATTTGGCCAAGGATGAAGTTTCTAGGCATGGAATGGGGGTCCAGCAACTTCCTTTAGAACAGGAAAATCTTCCTGGCTTCTAGTTTCCCATTTCAGAATGAGATTTGAGAAGTGGGAAGGGTGTACCGTGGGAAAAATGGGTTTTGATCACAGCAATCTCCTGTTCAATTTCAGGTAGAGATCTGGGTAACTATACGCTCAGAATACCCTTCGTAGGGCCTAAGGGCTTCAAAGGAAGTCAACTACATTGGTAGTTTTGCCTGCAGTGCAGTTACGAGCCTGTTTTTAGACTCACTTTGACATCTTGGGTCCAACGCCGAGGGAATGGCCAGAGCTGAATGGAGACAGCTGTGAGGTGCACACAGCGGGAGAGGGACAAGAGCCCACACGATGGCCAAGAAGGAAGAGAAGACTGTAGGGTGAGCATCTGTTGGGGGAAGAGTGCTTCTGGGCAGGGGAGCGTGGAATATTCCTGTTTCGCGAACCTAAGTGGAAATTCACACGAAGCCTTAGTCCCTTCTTTCCAGTTTGGAGGTAAGCCCCCTGGGGCCTTGTCTTTGAATAAACGAGTCAAGCTGAAGGCTTAGCATTTACTGTCTAAGAGAAGGAGTTTCCAGGATTGTGCCATTTGGTTAAAGGGGAAAAGGGATTAGAAAGGGCACTAAGGCTACCAGGATGGGAAATAACAAAGCCTAAAGCTAATCAGTGTCTAGTGCCCCACAGTTCAGCAAACCAGGAGATGGAAGAACAGGAGGGAAACCATCCTAGACAGCAAACCACTGGAGCCGCTGAAGAGGGGCTACTGTCACAGAGGTATTTTAGATAGTTCAGTTACTGTTTTCCAAGGAAACTTCACACACCCCTTTCTCGCTAGAAAGAGGAGGGAGAACCTGCTTCAGAGACCAGACCCTTACCTATAAAAATTACATATACATTCACTGGGAATATGTCCTACAGCTAAGGAGATTACAAAGACTGCAAGAGATGTTATTACAAAAGGCTGCACATTTTCCCTATCACCACAAGTTAACAGCAGTTCTCACTCAGGTCCCGGACAAAGAGTGCAACTCTGCCCCAAGAATTTCCTTTTTCTTCTTCATTTTTTTGAAACAACATAAAAAACAAAAGGAAAAAAACCCCAGAAGAATTAAAAGCACTGTAGCTGCAGCGAGTCTATTGTTCTCCCAATCCAATGGTCTCCTGCTTCTGCACGAGGATGAACACGGGGCTGCAGCTCACTCTTAGCCAAACTAAGCTTCGTCCCTTGCAGCTACCGGTTCTGATTGTGTTCTCGCCAGCACTCCATGGAGAAAGAGAGTTCCTAGTTGGCTCCAGTCTCCAGCTCGCTTCAGGAGTGAAACAGAGCTCATGGGGAAGGCTCTTCATTCCAGTTCTTAGAGAAAATCAAGCTCCAAAGCCTGGTGGAGGGACACTAGGTCTCCGTGGTTTGTGATCCTCCAGAAAGGCATGTTGTGCTGGAAGAGAGTGGGGAGAGCTGGTTAGCCAACTTCTTTTGGGAAGTCTTATTTACCCAAACCCCGCTTTCCACAGACCTCTCCCCAAGGTTTTGGGGAGTCCCCTCTACCACTGCCCACCTCATGGGGCTGCCGAAAGGACCGAGTAAGTCCTATGTATAAGGACTTTGCACACCATGGGGCACTACAAATGTGAGAGATTTCTATTAGGTTTCGGGGTCACTCGGTGCTTTTATGAGAGATATACTTATTCTAGCTACTATATAGGGTCTTTAGGATCAAATAATATACCCACATTGGAAATTAGTATTAATATTACTTTTTTTATAGGCCCAAATCTTGTCCATGACCAAGATTCAGAACATACGGATCCGGGAAATAAGAATCCCATTATACAATACAGCCAGAATTATGTCCAGAATCCTGTGTGCTGTTCCGGAAGCCTTTTATAAGGTCTCTGACAAATGAAAGTGTTAGAAACCGTGTTTTATGAAGCTGAAGGAGATTAGCTTTAGTGATCGTCTTGTTCGAACTAGTTACAAATTACCCAGAATTTTTAAGTCTTAGAAGAGTTCTTTTGGCATGTAACTCAGTTTTTTTCTAGCTTGCCGCTCACACACAGTATTTAAAAGGTTTTTAATACAAGAGGAAGCAGACCTGTCCCGCTACGCGCAGGTGTCCCAGACTAGGACCAAGATGTGAATGGCAGAGAAACTGAAGCGCAGCAGAAGGTGGCACATCCTAACAGTGTGGACGACCCCACAGGAGAACAAGACGTTTGGGAAGCAGCTTCCTTTAGGTTTGGGTGTGTTCAAACGAGGACTAGAAAGCCTGTCAAGGAGGCTGCAGAAAGGATGCCTCCCAGGGTGGAGGCTGGCCCGCAGAGGCTCTAGGGCATTCTCCAACAGGTATATTCTACGGTAGAGGATTACACACATCGTCTTAGAGACACCTACGCTGCTAACTACTCTAGTGGTTCTTTGTCTCCCCTCTCCCTTCTTCAGAAAAAGAAGCACTGATACCTACATCTACTAGTATCTTTCCCAGAGGGCAACAAGAACTTTAGAATCAAAACTCCAAAGATAACACAAATGTGTGGGAAAATAATAAAGGTCCTTGAATTGCTACATAAAGTGCAAATGAAAACACAATGAGTTAACAATCCCAATCAATTACCACCACTCTCACAGTCCATTAATAGTTGCCGACGGTTTGTACGTTACTGAATGAAGAAAATTCAGACAGCAGTCCTAGTTGACAACCCACTGCCTCCGAGTTTGAGAATTAGACTTGGTAGAAGAAAACTGGGGTAAGAAGGGAAAGAACTTCTGCAGATCCATTTAGCAGATAAGGAAACTCAAAGAGGATAAGCAAATTGTCCAAGTTCACACCATTAATGATTCAGATTTGGACCTGTGTGATTTTAGATTCCACAGCCAAGACTCTTCCATCTGTTTCCTGTGTTAAGAACGGACAACTGAAGTTGAAGGCTTAACATCACAACAATCTTTCCAGGGCTCAGAAGCAAGGAGGACTTTCTCCAAACAATTCCCCATTGATTGTAATGGTTTTTGAGAATCTGCAGGCTGGAAAAGTCAATTCTATTTGCCTTTTTGTAGCCAAGTGTCATGCTCTTCAGAAGGCACGGCCAGAAGGTGAACTCTGATACAGCCGCTGGAGAGGCGCTGATCCATCCCAGAGAGAGCTCAGGAGCTGGGTCACCCTTCAGAGATGAGGGAAGGAGACTAGAGCTGTGCCCCCACCCCACCACTGACCAGAAGCAAGCTGTCTCTGGGAAGGCGATGGAACCTCAGGTAAGGCAGCTTCTGCTGAGGGCAGTTCTGGGAGAGGGACCGCAAGCCATCAGCAGCTAAGAGCAGGCGGCTAAGGAAATGAGTGGCTCAGTCCTGCTGGGGTCTGGGCGGCACACCACGGAATCCTCCAGACAGCATAAGACTCTGGCCGGTCTTCCCAAAACATTTCTTCTCTCAGCTAAGATACTGACAACATCTCAGTAAACAATGAGTTAATGTTTTATGATTCAGTATCTGAACTACAAAAATTGAACTACAGATTTGTCATTTAAATATAGACTCAATGTGTGTTATCAGACAATTCAAAAGTCTGATGTCTTCCTTCTCAGTAAAAAATGAGAAGCCTAGCAACGACAACAAAAATGCTTCTGAATGAAGGCCACTGCCTCTCCAAGTAGACAGATGACCCAAGAAGCACACTGAAGGTCAGTTTAGATTCTCTGTAGAATTTTTTTTTTTTCCATTCTGAAGCACATACAAATGAGAGCTTCAGGACCTGAAATCCCGCTCTACATAGCCTGACAAGAGGGCCTCAAAAATTTCAGCCCGTAAAATAAGCAGGCATTCCTTGGATTCTAAGCTTTATTCAGTTTGAACAGCAGGTGGATGCTAAAGACTTATAATCAGCAGTATACACAGAAGGGGACTAGAAAATTAACTGCACAGCTATTGTGAAGATTACAACTTGTTTTAAAATGCACCACAAAGAGCCGTGAAGCTGTCAAAATGAAGTTTCATCATTGTTTTGTTCCAAATTTCTTCTGTAGATTTCAAATGGAATTGGACAAATCTGCTTTCTCCTGATGTTTTTTTCTTTGATAGGATCTATCATTTTCTTCTGAATTCCTAGGGCTCCTCTAAGATTTTCAAACAAAATTTCATTTTTATTGGATATCAGAAAGTATAAGACAAACTTTAAATTCAGTACTGACAGATCTAAGATACTGCACTTGTGGTGCTTTTCAATATTTATCAGGTGCTTTCTCAACTTCTCCAGATATGTTGGGATTACTATGTTGAAGAATCCTGGCTAACTGGATTAGGGGAATATATTTCACTTTTTCTCCACCTTCAGAAATGAGTTATGTCATTTCAGTTTGCAAAAGATGATCTTTTTCACTTGCTGTAGTCATCACTACTTCCTCCAATTGTCACCTCTTCTCAGCACATTCCTGGCCCACCTTTCAATGTCATTACTCACCTACTGGGCTCCAACCAGGCTTCCTGCCTCCCTCTCCCTCCCTCCCTCTCAGGTTCTCATTGCCATAAGCCAGAGCACACGTAAGTCATAGCTTCAAAATACATTCTAACCAGATTCAAGTCTAATTCTGTAAGAGAGAAAAACCATTTCTCCAAAGAAGCAGTGTAATTATGCCTAAAGCCTATCCTGATCATCTATATTACAAGTTATTATTTTAATTTCACATTTCTTAAATTGTTTATGAGGTTGAGCACTTTTCATGTTTATTGATCATTTGGGTGTTCCTTTTCTGGTGAATTCCTGACCATCGTGCTTGCCCATTTTTTTAATTGGAAATGTGTTTTTCTTCCTATTGATTTGTACATGATTTTTACCTATTTAATCTATTATTCCCCAATCTGTGATTTATTTTTAAATAAAGTAGAAAAGAATAACAATAAATATATCAAAATTACTTCAAATTCAACTTTTGCAACTGAACTCAACATTCTGCTATCACAAATTGGCATCTTTCTAAGATGATCATAAATCTGTCCATAATATCACCCTTATCCTAATCCTGTATTTTTTCCTGAAATGATGTGCTCTTTAATACTGGCATCAGGCAGGAGACCATGAGCTGTCTCAATTCCAAAGAAATATAAATTTTTAAACATGTGAAAAAACCCCGGTTGATAGTATCATTTAAAAAATGTAGACATACAAGGCAAAAAAGCATCTCTAGGCATTGAATTATAAAATCAAAGAATTTTCAAGCAAGTTGAGCAGATTTTGTAACAAAACCATTCATTTTACAGGTACAAATATGGGAACCCAGAGAGATTGAGTAATATGGTAAAGGGTATATCTAATTACTATATTTATATACTTATAAATTATTGTATATTATAAAATACAGGCAAGTATTTTATATAAAGAAATATTTAAAAATCATTTTATTTTATTAATGGTACAAAACTCCTTTTTGCTTTTACTATTATTAATAATATTTTTGGGGAGTGTTAAGTGAATATGCATTATTATTTTTAAAAATCTCAGGTTATTACTTTTTGATACAATAATCCAAAAGTTGAGCTTTAAGTTCAGCTTATCTTGATAATTGCTTATTAAAAAAAAAAAGATAACTCTCAAAGATCTGTAGATTCAATACTCACTTTTCAATTCTATCCACTTATTCAAAAGTTTTTTTGAAAATTAGTAAATTTCTACCTTTTCTATTATCAGTTAACTGTTCTTGACAACTGAAAGGTATTATATTTTCAAATTTTAAAAGACTGAATCCCAATGAAGTGCTCCATTTTAAAGTGACGGCTTTAAAACATATTAGAAAAATTTGTCTTCAAATGTAGAGATTGAGAAGTTTTATAGATGATATATTTATATCTATTTCAAAAATAAAATTAAATGATTATTTTTTAGAGAAGGCACTGCCCTCTACAATGAAGAAGGAAGACAGGGCCCGCATCGGGTTTAATGACGGGGTTCCTGCAGCAGGGTTCGAAGAGTTGAAGATTTCTGAGTGGCAGTGAGGATGGGAAGGGGGAGGATCTAACAACTTATAAAAAAAACTCCACTTGGAGAAAAAAATGACTCCCTTTCTTAAAGAAAAATGGGAGAGGAGGAAGAAAAGGGAAACAACACCGCAAATGCACAGCAGACCGCCAAGATTTCCGAGTTTCGCCATCTTTCTAATCGCTCCATACTTTCCCATGCAGACTATTTTCTTTACCATGGTTACCTGCTTGGCTGCAATTTCTTCGTCCCGTCCATCTCCAATCACTACATATGTGACTTTCTTTCCAAACCTTGACACAATTCTCTCAAAGCAGCTCTCTTTACCTGATGAGAGAAAGCAATCTCCTATTAGGACATTCCACCCTACCTTTTTTCCAACACCAAAGCAAAGGGATGCTTCTAGGTTTACCTGCTTGTGCTTAGACAAAATAAGTAGCAGCTCCGTAGCTTGCTTGGTGGAGCATAGTGGCGGCAGCTAGAGACCCACCAGGCCCTCTGGATCTATAAATGGGAGTCTAAGAGCCCTACCTAGGCGGTGTGAGAACTGTGCACACCACCTCCCTTTCCCACATCTCCTGTAGTTTACAGTTCACAACGCAATTTTCAAGTTACTCCTTATTTAATTCTCAAAATAATCCAGCAAGATAGGCATTATTTCCTATTTTAACAGGTGAAATGGGACTAGTGACTTACTCCAGATTCAAACAAGTTTATAGCAAGAGTTTGGGCTCCTGACTCCAAGTCTAGGCTCTGGACATCGTGCCATGATGAATGGGTATCTCAGAGGGGAAACTGTTTTAGTGCAGGAAAAAGAAGTGGGAGTATAAGGCCCTGATTTCTCTCTCTCTCTTTTTAAGATTTTACTTATTTTTAGAAAGAGAGAGAGAGAAACATTGATGTGTGAGATACATCAATCAGTTGCCTCTCGCTCTCTGGCTACTGAGGACCTGGCCCACAACTCAGGCATGTGCCCTGACTGGGAATCAAACAAGCAAACCTTTGGTTTGCAGGCTGGCACTCAGTCCACTGAGCCACACCAGTCAGGGCTGATTTCTTGTAACAGGAAAGAGACAAATAGTCATTTTCCTTCCAATTCTTCACTTTCCAGAAACAGTCCTAGGCATGGGCCTTATGTCTTTCAGTGGGGCAGGAGGCCCAGAGTACCAGTGAATATGGCAGCAATGTTTGTCATATCTGCAATTTCCTCACTATTATACTTTCTAACTGCAATTGAGATACTGTATTACTGAACATGACCTTAGGAAATGGGTGATTTCAATCCACTGCAGACTGTTTTCAGATATATAGCAACATATCAAAATTCAAATCCCATCTGGAACCTACACCTAAAACATGCACAGATGATGCACGTTTTTATTTGCATCTACTTTTTTTTTCAGAAATAAATAAAAAGGCCCTGGCTGGTGTAGCTCAGTGATTTGAGTGCCAACCTAAGAACCAAAGGGTCGCCAGTTTGATTCCCAAACAGGGCACATACCTGGGTTGTGGGCCACAGGTACCCAGTAGGGGGCAAGCAAGAGGCAACCACACATTGATATTTCTTGCCTTTTCTTTCTCCTCCCCTTCCCCTCTAAAAGTAAATAAATAAAATTTTAATAAGTAAATAAAAAGGAAATTATTTTCATTGCTTTTCCTTCACCATCTCTTATATTCTATTTCCCTGCTTCTGCCACCTCCTTCAGTTAAGCAAGGTCCTAATTCTGCTTCTTTCTTCATTCTGTTCCAATAAGCTTCTCATCCTTTCCTCTGATCAGATCCAGTGACTTAACACCAGGGTTCCTGTGTGAATACAAAAGGTATCTCTTCCTCAAGGCACCTGACTGCCACCTGCTGGAAAACTGTTGTAATAAACATCAAAATTCACAAATCTAAGATGACTGACCATATCACAAGTGACAACAACTTGCATACCCATACTCAGAGGTCCTGCTTGGTACAACCTAACTAAAAGTGGGTCACAGTGGCCAGTCATGTCTGCAGCTTCCTGTCAAGGGCCAATCTTTAACTTTGAAATTGTCTATTGTCTTTGTGTGTAAGAAGATAACATACCTCTGAAATGTCAGAGTAATCATTTTCCCAGACCCCTCAAAGGCACGACCGCTAGCACCAAAACATGAGACCACACTGTTGTTTTGTCCACATACCATCTCTATGTTCTGTAAATGTTAACTATCCTGTAGCCACTAATATTAAAGCATGTGTCTCTCTGTTTTGCTTTTTATCAAATCTCAGAGATTTCCCTGCTTTGCTTTCTCCAGCCTCCCTAATCAAAGACCACTGAATTTCCTGTAACCCCCTTAAATCTCCTCATTTGATTTTAATATACAAAATAGGCTGCAAAACTGTCATTCTCGGATGGAGCAATCTCAATCCATTGAGGTTTAGCTTCCTGGCAACTGTTGGTTAGTTTGGCTCAAATAAACACAAGTGTTTTTTTTTTAGGTCAGACATTATTTTGTCAACATACCTCAAGATCCAAACATTAAAATATTAGAGAGCCAAGGCTGAGTTCTTAGACCTCTATTCACCTCTATCTGCACTCACTTCTATGGCCTCAGCCAGTCCTGAGTAACCACACGTACACCAAGAACTCCCAATCACGTACCTCCAGCCAGTAGCCCTCCTTTGACTTCCTGAATCAGATACCCAGTGCCTGCTTGGTACTTCCACTTGAACATCTAATAATTATTACAAACTTAACGTCCAAAACTAAACTCCTAATCTTTCTACCAGAGCCTTCTCCATCCCAGTAAATTACATCTTCATCCTTTCAGTGGCTGAGGCCAAAATTCTTGGGCCACCCTTCTTTTTCCCCACACCTCACATCCAGACTATTAACAAACACTGTCTGCTCTGCCTTCATAATATATCCAGTGACTGACTACTTAGCCTCCACTGCTACTACCTTGGTTCAAGCCACCCATGATCTCATGCTGGATTATAACAATAACGTCCTCATTTGACTTCCAGCTCCCTCAAGATGCTACAGGGCAGCCAGACTGATACCTTTAACTTGTAAGTCAGATCATGTCACTCTTCTGCTCAAAACCTAAAAATGGCATTTCATCAGAATAAAAGCCGAAGTCTTTAAAATAATCTGTAGGCCCTGTTGGATCTCCCCACTTTCCCACTTTAACCTTTGTGACTTTATTTCTCAACATTCTTCTTCCCTGAACATGCCTCCAACCTCTTCCACTTGCTGTTCATGCTGCATGGCATGATGCTCTTTCCCCAGATACAGGCTAATGGCTAATGCCCTCACCTCCTTTAGGTCTTTGCTTAAAAGGTAACTTTTCATTGAGGCCTTCCCAAAGTATCTTATTAAAAACAGGATCTTCTCTCCTTGTTTATCCATACACTCATAACCATCTGATATCGTTTGTTTTACTTGCTTATTGACTGTTTCTTCCCACTAGGTGCAAGGACTTTTGTCTTAAATTATTGTTGTATCCCTATCTCAAAACATGCGCCCTGGCTGGTGTGGTTCAGTGGACTGAGCACCAGGCGGTGAACCAAAGGGTCACCAGTTTGATTCCCAGTCAGGGCACATGCCTGGGTTGTGGGCCAGGTCCCCAGTAGGGGGCAGGAGAGAGGTGACCACACACTGATGTTTCTCTCCCTCTCTAAAAATAAATAAATATTTTAAAAAATAAAAATAAAAAATGCCTTGCATATAAAAGTGATCAATAAATATTTGGTGAATGAATGGAGAAAAGTAAATGTCACTGTTGGGCTTATAACCTCCATAGATACTGGCATATTAAAATAATTAAGCCTGGGTGGTTTTTGGTAGAGAAATCTGATCAATAGGCAAGTAGTAGGTTAAAAAATAATTGACCACAGCTTATCTTTCAACTCCAGGCACCTCTCCTTTGCTACAGCAAGAAGTAGAAACTGCAAGTACAGACTGAAGGGTCTGGAGGTAAGAAGATGGTTGTCTTAATCCTCTTTCTCACACATAAGGATCCGAGTGAGACCCTGTGTTGCCTTCTCAGTGAAACTAGTTGGTTTTGTATAAATTTAGTGCCAATTAACTAACTAATTCAGCAAATACTTATTGAGTACCTACTATTTCATACAGAGGTATACCTTGGGGACACTGCAGGTTCAGTCCCAGAACACCACATTAAAGCAAGTACTGTAATAAAGCAAGCTGTAATCTCTTTGCTGGTGAAGGGTCTTGCCTTCAATTTGTAAAAACTGTTAACATGTGTGAAACGCAATAAAACGAGGTACGGCAGTACTTGGTACTAAATACATTTTTAGGGGTTAAAAAGGTGCTTTTTAATGCCTAAAATAAATATAGTCTCATTTGATTTTCACAACCTCTCTTAGTTTCTCATTTTACACAAGAAGACTGAGAATCAGGAGATAAAATAATTTGCCTAAGGAAAGAGCTAGTAAGCGGGGAAGCTATTTCTTAGTATTTTTTTTTGCCTTTTCAAAAAATTGTAGTAAAAGAACACATAAGCTAAAATTTACCATCTTAACCATTTTCAAATGTACGCATCAGTGACATTAAGTATACTCACATTGTTGTGCAATGTATCTGCAGAACTTTTTCATCTTGTAAAACTGAAATTCCACACCCATTAAACAGCTCCCTATTTTCCCTTCTCCTGAGTCCTGTCAGCCACCATTCTACTTTGTTTCTATGAATTGACCACTTGGTACCTTATATAAACAAAAACATGCAGTACTTATCTTTTTGTGATTTGCTTTATTTAGCATAATGTCTTCCAGGTTCAAACACGTGGTAACGTGTGACAAGATTTCCTTCCCTTTTAAGGCTGAGCGTATATACGACATTTTGTTTATCCATTCATCTGCTGGGCATTTGAGTTACTTCCACCTCTTGGCTATTGTAATAATGCTCTTATGAACACGGTGTGCAAATATTTGACATCCTGCTTTTAATTCTTTTGGATGTATACCCAGAAGTGGGACTGCTGGATCAGATGGTAGTTCTATTTTTAATTTTTTGAGGAACTGCCATACAGTTTTCCATAGCAGTGGCATTTTACACTCCCACCAAAGTGCACAAGGGTTCCAATCTCTTCCCATCTTTCACCAACACTTGTTATTTTTCTGTTTTTTGATACCATCCTAACGGATGTGAGGGGTTCAACCATTTTTAAATATATGTCTTAGTCTTTGATTTTAACCTAGTGACTTTTCTATTATACTATAATGCAGTGCTCTCTCTGTGAAAAAGAAATCTGAAATGAGGCAAAAGTGGACTTCGAAACTAGACATTATGTTCTCTCAAATATTGTAAAGGAAAAGAGTGTGAGTCTGAAGTCCCACAGATCTGGAACTGAATCCTGTTTATGTAACTTACTACCTATGAAGTCTTGTGCCAGCCATACGACCATTAAGCCTGAACTGCCTCATCAGTAGTATCAGGAGACTGCTGTGAGGGCTGCAGACATACAGAAAGTGTCTGAGAGAGAGAACGGTACATTTTAAGTGCATCCTAAGTAGGAAACACTATTGTAAGGCCAGTGACAAGAAGCAGAATAGAAACCATACCGATTTTGGTAGCACTATAGATGTTTTCAATAGGAAATATCTCTCCAAGCCCATATAGGAGAACCTTAGCCAGAGCCGGAACCAGCTGTGTTGTGGTGATCAGGACATTCACACAATTCTTTCTAGAAGGGAGAAAGAAAAGAAAAGAGAAAGATGAAACCAAACTAACCCAGGAGCAAGCATGCAAATGGATCTTCTCTTTAGCATCTAATTATTAAAAACTAACCTTAAAGGGAATGGCACGATATCTGTTCAGGGCCAATGTTTGTTTATTGCTCTAATTCAGGTTTATTAGCTTTCCATATAAAGGACAGAGATTCTACAGTGGGCACAGAGCAGACACCTGATTCTTGCCTCATTTCCCTCTGACCAGTCTATCTCACTGCACTTGTGAGTGATTACCCCCACCAATACCACCCTCTAGAAAACAGATGAGCAAGACTTTCAGTTACAGAGCCATTTTATCTGACCACAACTCAGTCCTTAAATGAGATGTGATTTAAGTGTTCTCTGCTCTTCACACAATACAGATTCCAGAATACACATTAATTTTGCATGTTCCTTATAAACTTCACTGAATGACCTTGGTGTCACTTTTATTGTTTGCTCTATTAGGTTACAGATATGGAATTTCTACTTTGAGGAAGGAAGCAATAAGAAATACTGGAATAAATATGACTGTACTTATTTTCCATTATAACCTTCAAGATGAAATCTCCTTAATCTGCTTAATGTAGCCTTTTCTTTTCAATTCTGCCTTCCTGAGTTTATTTTGATACATTTCTTTGGAGCTTCCTGTCCTTAAGATATTTGAGGTATGTCCCCTGTATGTATTCTTTGATGTCACCAGGCCCATCCCATGGGCTGAAGAATATGAGTTACAGAGTTTTAATTCTGTGAGGGAAAAGTAAGGGGAAAGAAAAAGGCTTTCATTTATATTCTCTTGAAGCTCTAAGGTGTGTTATTAGTGCAAAATGACTGTGCCTCCCACCTATTCTAAATATTTCCTTCCTTCATTTAAACTCCTCTCACCCCGTCCGAAATCCTATTTTAGGAATGGCCCGTCCTAGCCTAGTGTAGGAAAGGGTATGTCTAAGAGGATGAGAGACCTAAAAGAACCATTTTCATACCGGGACTGGATGAGAAGTAAGGACTTTAATGCAGTTCCTAACCAGGAATCTGTTAAAACTTCAATCTCTGCTCTTAGTCTCTGCAATGCTTCCTTTCTCTGAGGACTGAGCAGGCCTTTGGGAATAAAAACAGACACATTTATCATAAGATAACATATCCATGCTGATATCAAGGAAACTTCTAAATTCAATTTAGAAATAGTGTGTCATTGAAATATTCTACTGAGCTAATAAATTTCTCTTCTTAGTAAAACCCTAAAGTAGCCTATTTTTATTTCCATCATCAGAATGTTTTTGCTCGAGGGCACAACAACAAAACCAGCTGATGAGAATATTGTGATTAGATTCTGGCACAAGCTCTTTCATCACAAATTAGGAGCAGAATCTGCAGAACGGTGGACCATACCTTGAGAAGCACCGATTCAGACATTGCCTCAAGAACCAAAGGGGGAAAATGTGTTATGGCTGGAAGAGTCTGCAGCATCTCCAATCCTTTTCTAAAGACACCAGAACCCAGGGAGGAAAGGGGTGCTAAGATTACACAGAAAGTTAGTGGCTTCTGGTCCGAGAAGTCTTTCCATTACCGGACACTGCTCCCAGGGCGACTGTGCTTTTCACCCCTTTCAGAACACGCCCCCCTGAGATTCCAGGTGGAATGACCAACGCTCTGAATGTCATTATTTGGATCGAACTTACTTCTGAAACAACTCCAGCTGGTAAGAGACTAAAATACTGCTTAAGGTCAGAAAATTAAGCATAATGAAACAATTTATCTGATGAGAGCATTTTATGAGACATTTGAGTTATAATATTCAAATATTGAATGTGGCCCTGAATTTTCTATAATAAAGGTAAAAAAAAAAATCCTGTAGTCTATTACTAACATTCCATGAAAACAAAAGACATTTCTATTAGGACTAGAACTGTGTATAATTTGTTCTCAGTTTGATGGTTTCATAATGTAGGCCTAGAATTAGATGATTCTCAACGTTTCTAATAAAACAAAACCAATACCTCTATGCCATGTATAATATACACGTAAGTATATATATACATGTTGTAAGTTTAATGAATAGTATGATGTGGAAGTTTTATAATTCAAAATTTTTACAAAATACAGGTGGACATTACTTTAGGCTCAGAGGATTCTCACAGAGGGTTATATTACTTTCTTCAAGAACTAGGACTAGGCACGCCCTAAGCAGAGAAAGAATCAGACACTTTAATTAGATTCCCAAAGCCCAGATGCCTGTGCTTTTTAGCTGGTATTAGAGGGCTAGAACAGGAAAGAACTAAACTGACCTTTGAAGTCCTATTTTTATTTCCTGTACCACAGAAAGTGGCAGCATGGTATGGCAGGAAGGTTCTCCTGACCTGGGGTTAATACACCTCTAGGCAGTCTACGGAACTCCTGAAACTTCATACAACATTTTGTGTGTATGCAGAAGTTTGAGGGTGATGGTTCACAGTTTTAAATATTTTCTCATAAGGGTGTATCACTCAAAAAAGAACTACATAAATGTCAAGTGGACCAAGATTTAAGGGAAGTGAATTCCAGCTGTGATGGGTCATTAACTTGCTACGATAACTGCCCTTGTTACTTTCACAATGGACATCAACTTTCTCTAATGCAAAATAAGGAATTTAATTAGCTATCTAGTATCTCTTCTAATTTGGACAATCCATCACTAATTAATTAATTAATCAATTAATTCCAAATAATAGAATTTTAGGCTTTGTGGCATCTGACATATGAGATATTTCTAGGTAGAGAGAATTCCCAAGGTCCTTCAAGTTAACACATGAATACCGCCAACCTATACTCCTGGACCTGGGTTTCCATCTACTATAAACCTAGTCATTAGTTCTATGTGACTTGTCCTGATTTATTGGTTTAAAAAAAAAGAAAGAAAAGGAAACCTATTATCCAGTATTGACAGTAGATTTTTGACTTCAGAATAAAACACATGTTATCAAATATAATCGATGAAACACATTTCCTTTAAAAAAGGACTTTGTCTAAAAAGGAGAACTTTGCCCTGGCTGGTGTAGCTCAGTGGACTGAGTGCGGGCCTATGAACCAAAGGATCGAGGTTCGATTCCCAGTCAGGGCACATGCCTGGGTTGCAGGCCAGTTCCCAGCAGGGGATGCACGAGAGACAACCACACATTGATATTTCTCTCCCTCTCTCTCTCTCTCCTTCCCTTCCCCTCTAAAGATAAATAAATAAAAT